>JASANE010013809.1:0-33696 GCA_030248225.1 Trileptium ribeirensis
GTTTCCTAACGCAAACACTCCCCGTCACATTATTCTAAACGCACTGGCTCTGGCGTGTCTCGAGTCGCGAACTTTCCGACAATTTCACATGCTCGATTTACTTTCCGACAGGACTCACGTTGTCCGGGTCCGTTACGCGTATTTAGTCGGCTGTGCAACTTTAGTCTTTACTCTCGCGATCTTCAGGCTTTTCGTATTTATTGCGCTTACCGCCTACCAGACTGGTGAGAGACTGCTTTTACTTTGTGTGCCGTAATATTGTTACTTCATTGCAAGTACCGTTTGATTCCTTCCTTCTTTGTCGGCACTGCGTTGTGTGTTGTCGCGTTTGCTCATTATACTTAGTTGTGTCGACTGTAGCGGTGTTGTGCGTTTTCGTTTAGATTACTTGCCAGCGGGTAGCCCGCTCGGTGTCTCGTGCTTCCCCGTCTAGTGTTGTCGGCAAGGTATTTTGCTCGGTAGCAGTGGGCGCCACGAGTCGTTACTTTAATTGGGCAGAGCTTGTTATGTCGTAAAATTTTTGACTATTGTGAGCCTAATCAGTAGTTTGTGCTGCCTGTAATTATCGTTATCGTTGTCCCTAAAACTTACAAATATTATTTTGGAGAACAGTATTTTCGCGTTGGGTGACTTTCATTTTTATTATCTCTTATACTGAAATTTATGGCCAAGTTTGTTGTTTTGCTTGACTACAATTTTCGGCTTTGACTAGCCACGGTTTTGAAAATTCCTATCGGGTTGTTGACCTGTCGTCGCTGAATCACCTGATAAAATTTTGTTTCTTGCGACTTGAGGTCGCCGAAACTCTGGCTTATCTTGCGTCGTAAAAATACTTCGATAATTGTTTTATTGCCTGGCGAGTACTACGGTGGAACATCATAATATTATGCAATCTTTCTATCAAAGTAAAATTTTTCTTTCATGTTTGCATATTACTTCGGTTGTTGTCAGCTTGATCTTGCGGGTCGCCAATTATAGTGTTTATAATAGTGGTGATTGGTTCAGCAAATACTAGCGAATCACAGCTTACTACTCTGAGTATAAAACGGGAAAGGCAATTTACTCAAGGAGCTCAGTACGGTATTTCAAATTTAGATTTCGGTTGCTCTGAACCAGCAGTTTTCTTTTTCTTTGTTCTTTTGATTACTACTCCTCAGTGATTTAACTTCGACACTAATCGAGGAATTTGTTTGTCGCCCTGGGCTTTCTCTACTCGTACATACCAGGCGTGCTCCCGCAACAATCTATCCTACGATAATATTTTGGGCTTCTCTCCCCTGCTCCGCCTAGTGTCAGAGTTTCTCGCTTGACTTTTAAAGTTGTGACAAATTTGCAAGGCTCACCAGCCGCCCGTGAATATTTTTACATTAGTTTATGCCGTACTGGGTTCCCGGCCTTCCCGCTTGCTGGGTCGGAAGGTCGTAAGGTTTTAATATGGCGTGCTTTTGTCTTTGGTTTCTGGATTTGGAAAGTTCTAACGACTGGCTTTAGCGTTCGTTTAGCGGCGATCTTATACGCGCTGTGATCCTCGAAACACCCCGTGGGGTCACGACGGATACAATCTTCTTACGCTTCTTTGGGTGTGCGGACTTTCTTCTTTTAAAACGTTTTTTGGTCGGTTTTACAGGAAACACGAGCTCTTTTCAATTTCCGTACTATTTTGAAGGTCTCCCAAGGCCCGCTAACAAATCGTATCTAAGTTGAGCAGTCGGAGCTTTCCAGGTTTATTGCCGATTTCGAATTTACTCGTTCATCTCACAGCGCCACAAGCAATGTTGGGGCGTTTATGCAGGGTACCACGGAGTCGTTACTTTCATTTTATTTCACCACCTCACCACTCGAAATATATCGGTGCCTGCAATCGAAAACTGTGACGGGAAAATTTATCATTTATGCATCGGCGACAACAAGCGCCATTAGGGCCGCATCGAAATACAAGGGTAAACCAGGCGGGCCTAAGGCGAAAATTCTTTTAACTTCGAATATCATAAATCTCGGACCTGAGTGATTTTAATATATGTAAACAAGGGTGTATTCGTGTACTATAGCAATCTTCATATAATTTGTATAATGATTCTCGTTTTATATGCTGTGCCGTATCTTACTCGCTTCTGAATAAAGCATTTCCTTGATGGCCTTCTTTATAACCAGCGTACCGGTTGTTTTATTATCAATGTCGATAGCAAGTACCGCTCCTAGTTTAAATGAATATTGAAATTGGCTCATAGGGTTTTCTTTGGCCGGCCTTGCCTGTTCCTGCGTCTGGAGGGGATTCACTCCCACCGGTTGTAATCACAAAGCCTTTCGCTTTCGGGGCTTCTATATATGCCGACCAGGCGGGTAGGGTCTACCGCGCGCGTTCGATATTCAACTCGCTACCGTTGCAGCCTAAACGGTAACCTAGGGCACCCACTTCTTCTCGTGCTACCAGGGTTAGCGAGCGAACCTTGGCGCCCTAGCATTTTAGCATGGCCGCCGTCCCGCGTCTCGGGTCTTTGGTTCCCATGCTAGCCGAGTCGGGCTAAGCCCGGACGAAGCTACCGCCTCGGGCAAAGCTGGCAGTCACCAAAACAAATTAGTTGCCTTCGAACCGCTCCATTGAAGTTATCACATCAACTGATCTATTCAAAAATCAAGTAAAACAGCTAAATCAAAACAATACCCAATGGTTTTTTTTGGCTTCTCAAATTACACAAGCAGCTAAATCAACAAAACACCCTACATTTTCCCACGCTGCGCAGGATTTCATTAAACAACAAATAGCTAATGTGACGGAGAACACGGGTTGCTTATGTTCCGGGACAGCCCTAGTGACCAATAGGAGGGCCGCTCCTTCACCTTAACCCGGATTTAGGTGGGTGTACGACGGTGGCCCATTTCCCCTTCAATGGACGAACGGGACACCACACCCGGGGGGACCTACATCATCCACTAGACAACGCTGGCCGTATTCGCACGGGGGTCCTGCCCAGGAACACCAGGACCAGAGGGCGGCAACTCTCCTCTGCACTGAGCCCACCCCTGGGGGCAATAGAAGTTACGGGGGTGCGGAGTTCCTGCAGGTGGAGGTTGGGCAGCCCGCGTACCCCGTTACATAATGTAGTATAAATAATAATATAATGTAGTATAAATGATTATATTATAATCATTTATACTACATTATATTATTCGTTTACAATCATCAGCAAAGAGCCACGAAGAAATGTTTTCTGCTGTGGAAATGGCACTTAATCAGATTCCATTTAACTTTGATGGTCTTTCACGGTTTAGTCGTTAGCCCTTTTATAATAATATTGATATTCCGCATATATAATTCGAGGTCGTATGGGATTAGCCGGCGGTGTCTGGGGGAGTGGGATCGGCTTGGGCTTCCCAGCGGAATCAACCGGTCGGCGGGGGCATCTCTGACGCATTTGGCGGGGGAGCGACAAGGTTCGGCGCCATCAAAGGGCATTGGCGATTCCATATATTCTACCAGTACCACCCACGAGCATGTATGGTTATTCTTGACTCTTCTGCGTTATTAAAATAAATTTATACGAGAAATATAACACAGGAAGTAGGTTTGTGAATCAGATCTGAACATGGCAGAAGGCGTCGAAAACACAATATGGTTTAGGCAGTATGCCGGGTTGTCAGTAGCACCGCTTCCACTATGTGCGCTACGCTACAAGAGAGCAAATGTTCCAAACGACGGGACATTATAACCTGATCGCCGCATGGTAGGACCAAATAGATATTTCCAGAAAAGAAAAAATAAGAGATGTCCAAAATGTCGCTTGTTGAGGGCTGCTTAAGTTATGACCTTTGAGCTGTTACTTATTATCTCGCTTAGAATGCCATAATGTATCATAGTTACATAACCATCCGAGTTTGCTGGTATCTCGTTAACAAGGGTGAAATGAAGCGACCATGGCTTACTTGTGATTGTAATTATGTTTAACTGCCTCTTTGTTTTATGTACATTGATACCATGCAAAAACCTCTGGATCCTCTGTATTTGGTCTGATAACAGTTTATGGAACACCACCACAGTATTTTGCGTGTCGCAGTTCCTGTAATAGCTTATGTACTGGCCTAGAAAACAATGCATAACCAAATCTGTAACCACAGACAGACTAAATTATTTCGGTAAATCAGGTGCGCCGACATTAGCTGTTTTGAAAACACCTAAACGCTTTGGTACAGATACAGCCATGTTGTGTTTTTGATGTCCACACCATCGTGCTCAATGTACTGAATAGCTTGTACAGTCTGTTCTAAATTCCCTACCAGCAATACATCTAACCAATTATTACTATTTCTATTTCTCAGAAATCAGTTTTGTGGGCCTTAACCCATTGAAAACAGTAAAAAGTATGGAATATTCTTGCTGGAGTTTAAGTAGCCAAACTGTCTCATTTAGCGTTCCAGGAAAAGCTATATACTGCTATTGGTACCCTGCAATCAATGCACTAGCAAAGAAACGAAGACAGATTATATTCTGGACTATCATATTTTAGTGATGACACATATTTTTAACGTTTTCTCTTGGTGTGCAAATGTTTGAAAACGGAATGTGCAAGTCATTACAAAGCCAAGTATATATTGACAACTTGTAGATGGCCACGAGAGACTACACCGGACTCCAAATTTTCAGAACCGACCCGAGCCAACCGTTCGTAGACGTGACCGGACTCGACTGCAGTCTTTCAAGACACATATATGTTCTATATGCGAAAAAAAAAACTTTATACAACGCTCAAATAAAACAAGATACGACACGGTGCTAGTAGTGATAAAAAGACCCACACTTCAAACCCACACTACCACGCGGGGACCCTATTCGGTCTTCGATCCACCGGGGCTACCTGTTGCAAAATTCAAACATTAAACAATTCTTCACTGATTTAAAACATGATATAAAAACCCACTAAAAAACCTACAACCCGAACCCCGTACCACCCGACAGCCCCAGGATAACCAACGCGGCGAACACGAGGCAAGCGGCACAAAGCAAACGCAAACAGCAACAAAAGAGCATCAATACCTACAGACAAACCCAACAACAACCCACACCCAACTTTGTTAGAATGATAAAATGTGCGAAACGTGGTAAATTTCGTAGGGGACAAGGAAAAAGGACGACCGGATACCGGCGGAGTGTGACCCCTGTACCAAGTTACATAATTGTGTTGTATTGTACTAACTTTGAAATATTTGAAATAAACACTTGTATCGCATTTATATTGTGTTTGTATGGTCACACTCCACCGCCCGAGGGTGCCCGGGGTGATCTTGGCACCGAAAATGGAACACAGGTATCCTTAATAGGGGTGTCCGGTCGATCCGCGAGAAAGCTGATGCCGTTTGTGTATATAAAATATTTGTGCATTACATGGTATGTACTTTATTTTATTTCGTGCGGAGAGCGAGTGTGCGTTCGGCGAGGCCGGGGACCAACGGACGTTTCAGGGATTTTTGGTATCATACGAAAACTGGTCGCCCTGGGCCGATCCCAGCGCACACGTCGCATGATCATTATATTACGATATTTACTGTACATTAGCACACGTTGCGGATGTGGTATTTATGTATTATAGTTGGTCGAGGAAGACCCGGACAAATCCAGGAAGGGTTTTAAGCGATCAAAATCCTTGGTCGGAGAAAATCAGAACAGAATATTTTGGGGATACAAAATTTCTAAGGCATCTTTTTAGGGTGCGACGCGAAAATTTAATTTTTGGGCTATCCACAAATTTTAAAGGAATGGGGGTGACTGAGCCCTCTTAAGGACACTGCCGAGGTGTCAAATTGTCCCGGCGGGTCTAAAGATTCGGATCCCCTAAATACTTATGGACCCCCGAACGGGCGTTTAAGCCTCCGATTTTCCAGGTCCCAAAGAGCATCTAAAATATCTAAAACTCCCTGATTTTTGGAGCCCGGGACACTTATTGGGTTCCGCCCTAACTATTTGGTCGAAAACCGGGGCCGCCCGCCCCCTCGGGTCCGCCCAGGATCCCCTGAACCCAAAAGCAACATCAAAATTTGTTAAAATTTTGTCCTAAAAGGGCCTCTAGCAGGCCTCTCATAAAAGATACATTAAATATAAATTTCTCATCAGTAGCCGGCCTGCCAGGGCATGATTCCGGTCCTGCCCCCGGCCGCCTACTGTTCCTAGATCTCGAGATATCGGCAAAAAGGTGCCGATATCCCTCTGAGCAAACGGCACTCTGAGCGCCGTTATATTTTGTTTTCGAAATTCTCTCGCACCGACCAGGGCGAGGTTTAGTTGTTTACAGGGCCGACTTGGCACGTCTCGGCCACTGCCCACAGCAAGAACAGCTTATGTCTCGATTTTATCGCCGCTTATGTTGGTTTCTACACTACTTTGCCATACACTGACTGTTGTTATTGCTTATATGCTCGCTGAGGAATTGTGCGTATATGTTTATTTCTAGGTGGTTGTTATAAGTCTTCGAATTTCTTTGCTGAAGCTTAGCAGTGTCAGGGACACGTCAGGACGAGCGAGTCAAAATACAAAAAAAGGGGGGGGTAAGCACAGGCTATAAAAGCAGATGGCCCGTTTTGAAATTGGGACCAGTCGAGCAGTCTTGTTTAAAATTTGGTGCGTTTTGCTGGCGGTTGTCGCCAGAGCTGATCTTGTTTCATTTTGTTAGCATTTTGGCTTTCGTGCCCTGGAGAAGGGCTCTGCACAGCGGACGCGTGTAGGGTGCTTTTCCAGTTCTAGGGCCGCTGTTTTGGATGTTTTGACTGAGCTTAGTACCAGGGACAACCCTTGCGGGTGCTGTGGCGTCCCATGGATGCCACGCGCTCCCGTAAGTGTTGCGCCCGCGCAGGGGGTAGAGGGGGCTGAGTTCTGCACAGAAGCAAAGAAAAAATTGGGGTCAAAATTGTGGAGAAAGGGATAAGAAGTGTAGGTGCTCTCGACTGGTTCCCCGTCCGCTGGGTGCTGTTCTGCAACGCTCAGTGGACGTAGTTTGGTTTCGTTTCAAACGTTCTCAGGAAATCGATTCGTTTTAAAAGGTTCTTAAGAAATCGATTCTTTTCAAAATGCTCTTAGGAAATCGGCTGTTTGTATCTACCCGTTTAGCCGGCGGGAGAGTTTTCATTTTTGCGCTTTCAAATTTGTAGGATCAGCGAATGCATCGCATTTAGGACTAACCTGGGTGTACTCTTCACACTGCGGACGCGTGGAAGAGGCCCACCCAGAGACTCCACTTTAAGCATTTCAGAGATTTACTCGCGTAGGCCTAAGCACTAAAGGGCAGCCCTTGTGGGTGCTGTGGCGTCCAGCGGATGCCCCACGCTCCCACAAGTGCTGGGCCGCGCTTTATTAGTTAAGTCAAGCAGATTCGAGTAAAAGCAGATTCATAGGAAAATTTCGGAGGTACGCCCAACGAAGGAAATTGTGAGATGGCCACCCAAGAATTTATAGTTGGGCACGTGTTTTCTAATGAGGAGCTCAATAAAGTTTAAGGCTAAAAAAGGAAAAATTTGGGACCGAGGGTCTCGCGCTTCTAAAAGAGCTCCAACGGAGCTCACAGAACAATTTCGTCATCCCCAATGGGGTAGTAAATCGTTATGAATTTCGCGACGAACCAAAAGGCCAGCTTAAATCTTTTTCCATACTAAGGAAAGGTCAAAGGCTAGTTCACCGTACAGTCAATTGTTGCGTATGTACCGAGCGTCCCGAAAGTCAAAATCCACCGCTTGGTGGGTGTGTACGCATGGGCATGCTCTGTGTATACTCAGCAGAGTGGTAATTCTGTTTAAATGGCAGCGGTTTTTATTTAGGCATGAAAGGACAACCGCGGAATAAAATGTGGTATGTCGTATGTAGCAGGCGACTTGATTTGAAGTTAGGATAATAAAAGTTTGGGGCAGCGGGTTCCGCGTTTCTAAAAGAGCCCATCGGGAGCTCATCTGACATCCTTTCGTCATCCAAATCCTCCAAATCAGATTGCAACATAGAATAGGCCACGGCAAGTACCGACTTTTAAAAATGTACCTCGGCGGTGTTGTGGAGTACATTGTAATAAATGTTGTAAAAATTTTGCTTTCAATTATTATTTCATGTTGGCGTGTTATATTGTTAAAAGAGGGAGCACCCCAAAATAAATATTTGACGTGTGCATTTTGTAGGCGAAATAGTTTGATCCCGACCTGATACACGAGAACGTAGGTCCTTCTAAGGCATATCGAACACTTTCTGACCCAGCGTTCCTCTGGTGACTTCATGACCCCTCTCCAAACATACGCAATTTCACCTCACAGACAGACTAAGTTTTAACGCTCTAGTTAACCTCGCTCAATTTTCCAGTGCGCCGCAACCCAGCCCGTTCTGCAATTGGTTTGTTTCGGCGTACAGGTTACTCAGTGTACCAAAGCTATTATTCCCCTCACCTTCGATACCTTCCATAAAATCAGTAGGTTGATAAGGACTAGTCGGCTGGGACTTGCGTCAAACTAGGATCAAATAAAGCCTCTACAAAATGGGTTCCGCAGCCAGGAAATCTCGGCCCTGGAATAAGGCTTAGGATTTGATAATCTGAGATGAGGGAAAGACGGGTCCACCCTATTACCTGTGAGCAGGCTTAAGGGATGACCCTCCCTCAGGGGGACCTCCATACCGCTAGACACGTGGGCCAGCATAGGGGCCAGGCCGAACACCCTGGTAAACCCGCCGGCGACCTACTAAGCTAAGCGGTTCCTACCGGTCTGACCGTAGTCCACCGGGGAATCGTGTAAGCCGGGGTTGTCCGGGCACCACCGTGAACTTCTAGATAAAGTGGTGCAGCTGGGATCCCTTAGGGCCAGAACTGGTCCTAGTACAAAACCCCAGCGCCATGATCAATCGGTGCACCGAGTCGGTACCAGATTCCTGGGATAACGAATGCGGATTATACTACGAACTTCCGGATGAAAATTGATATTTATTTATTGAAGAAATAGAATTAAGAAAACCTTCATTTCAGTTTAAGTTCAGCGGTAGTATTACACTTAAATTATGATGTATTTACTACATTCATGATGACTATTATTTGAATAAATTGTGCACTCCATGGAGCTGGTCCACGCCCCTGAGGTTGCCGCACTTGCCTTCCCCGCCCCAGTGCTCTCCGTACCCATCCTCCTCCCCCCGACTTGTGGAAGGCGCGCGGAAATAGTAAAATTCGGTATAAATAGAAAATGAAAGCATTACGGAAAATGGGGGTAAAATCGGCAAAAATGTATCATCGACCGAGGTGGTGTGGATGACCTTTCCCTATTTCAGCCCCCGGAGGACATCCACCCCGAGGACGTCTACCCGCTCCCCTTTCTAAAACGACCTGCCGTCTTCCCACCAACCTGCTCGGCTACCCCATGACACGTTGGGAGCGTCATCATGTAAGGCCAACGATATTATACTGTTTCAGATTATATCCCGTTCTCTCCTCACAAGATTAGTGTGAACAACATATATATAATTTTGAACAATGCAGTGATGCCATTGAAGTAAAAGCTAAAACATTTTGTTATCAAAAGTCGTACGTTAAGCAGAACGTCACCAAAGCCAGCATTACTTGTTTTTAAACCACCACCATCTCTACCTCCATCCATGGCCGCCAAACAAATGTTCTGCGCTGTTCAAATTCACTGGGTAAATTGTATCTCAGGCTCCCTTATACTTATATACGAAAACCTAATACATACTTGATTGTGATAAGTGAATCTTTACAAGCTCACATTATAAACAAATGAAAATATGCCATAAAATATAAAAATATGTTTTATGGCATATTTTCATTTGTTTATAATTTTACAACTTTATTTGAAGCTCGCATCATGTATATATGCATTTATCAGGGTTCAAAATGTTGCTTTTGATATTTTCTTTGTTGTCTTAAAGAATTCGTTTTTCTCGCTTTAGCTTCTGTAAACTGATCGACTGACTTTGTAATAATCCGAACCGCGTGCAGTTATATTTTCAATCGAGATCTTGGCAGCACAGACAACCTGTCGTCTTCCATTGTTAAGCGAATGTACATTTTGACGATATATAATTTTGTGAAACTTTGTCCGGCATAAGCTACCATTGGGAAGATTCTTGTTATAGCAATACCATAATTACGGTAAATTTCATTCAATATCAGATTCTATTATAGGCGACTAAACATATCCTTTGAGGGGGCTAGTTCAATAACATGATAGTTGATTTCGATACTCACAAAATACGCCATCTCCAGATTTACACAATTAAATGCTGTCAGTGTCGCCCATTTTCAGCTCAAAATACTTTCAACGGTTTTATATTTTCCAGCTTGTGATAAGGGTTAGTTGCTCAACGATAGACAGGTGGTTAGGGAAATTCAAAAATTTTGTTTAGATCATTTATTTGCTCAAAACGTTAGTTCATAGGTTGTGAAGTTGCGTTAACCAATTTTAGGATTTATTCAATGCGGAATCTGTCTGTCTTGGATTGACTCACGCTTAACCACAGTTAGTTTATTCATAGCCAAATTGATGCTTTTTTCGCCTCTGTTGGGTGGTTAGGAAAATGGTTGGTCAACACGGTCAACTTCTGCAATGCATCAAGCTCTCCGTCATTCGAGACGTCATTAACAAGTGTACGGTCCACCGCCTACTTAGTTATAATGCTTAGAATAAAGCTTATATCAGCACTTTACCCTTTACCGGATTCTAAGGCTCAGAATTAGGCTTAGTATATCGATGACGGCGTAACTTCGATATAGCTGAACCCTCGACTGAACTTTAGCCGTCGCGTTTATTTGCCTCTGTTGTGTATCAATTGCGGTATCTTGCACGATAACTCTTATATACTTTATTAATCAGTTAACAGATCATACCAAATTGTAATCCTGATCAAAAACGGCCAAAATATATATTATCCTTCAGTTACCTTGCGTAACTTGCAGCAGCGCTGTTTACCGTTTTTGAGAGAAAAACTTTCTAGATTTTCAAATGCATTCACAAGATTAGTTAGTTCGCCCGAAAACGCGTGATACAGAAGCAATTACAATTTTAGGAGAAAAAATTTGCAGATCCTCGAATGAACTGACAAGTTAAGCTAGTTGGCAGCGCAAAGGCGTGATACTGACCCGGTCACCGTTTCTATAGAAAAGACTTCCTAGATCCTCGAATGAATAGACAAGTTAAACTAGTTTGCAGCGCAATAGGGTGATACAGAAGCGCTCACACTTTTATAAGAAAAAAAACTTCCTAGATTCTCGAATGTATTGATAAATTTAGCTATATACTTCGAAGCTCCAAGGCGTGATACAGAAAGCCCAGTTCCCATTCATATATATGTTGGAATGGCTGTTGAGTGTAATGTCCTCGTGCAACTTTAAAATATTCCAGTGGACTAATGAAGCAAAATATAAAGTGTACAGTTGGCAATTGTTCCTAGAACACCGCCGCGTGCAATATGCCGAGTCAGTTCCGCTAGAAATATCCAAAAGGAGTTTCCCGCTTGATTTGGACAAGTTGAGTTTACAGAAAAAAACGAGCCAAAATTCTTGGTTTTGTGTTTACAAACTTTCTTTAATACATAGCAGCTTTAATACTATTTATCATTTGAATTTAATTTCTTTCATTATATAAATTTCATTTGAATTAAAATTATTGTCACTTAATTTTCGTTTGAATTCAATTTCTTACAAATGCCGTTAATACAAGAATAGATTTCAATGAATGATTTTATAGAGATAATTCACGGTTTATTATACAAAATAGTAAATTATTGCAAAGCACAGGCATATTGGAGGTGTACAAGCTCCAAAGGAAAAATGCGGTACATGTTTACGATGGGCAGTGGCGTGGGCGGCGCGAGGGGGGCTAGGTCAGGGGGTAAGCAAAAAATTTTCCATATCTCCCAATATTTTTCTCATAATTTTCCCCTTTTCCCTCAATTTTTCTTTAAAATTTTTGTAATACTGCTCACAAATGCTGAAATAACCGGCTCGCCGAGGTGGCTGAAGGTTGATGGTGTGGAGCGCCGAGGTACGGGCAAGTATGGCTTAGCGGGTCCGACCCTAGATGTGGGAAACCCCAACGCACCACATGGGCATTTATGATATTCAAATTACAACTAAATTAAAAAAAATTATATCTTGATGTTGAGAATTTTCGATTTGGAACTCAGAAATACCATAATCTTGTGCCAAATTAAAAGAATTATTACTAAAGCGTTAGGACGTGTTTACACTGTAGCCGATGTCGTCTGATCCGATGGCATAGGCACAATTTTATAGGATCAGAATCGAATGGTGAGGTGGAAAAACAAACAATATATTCAATACATCGTAGACACAGAATTCGGTTGTATCGGATCAGATAGGATTTAAGGCAATGTGAATACGTCCTTGTGCTATATAAGCGACCCACAATAAAAGGAAATCCCTCTTGCCCCGCATACAAACTCTCAAATGGATCTATTGAAGTTTACGACCCAAATTTGTTGAACTATCTACTTTTCGTCGAGGTGACTTTGCACGATGTTAAGATGATAGCGCCTTATTATAGGTAAATTGTATTTAATTTGTTACAGCGCACACTTGTGCGAAGATTCTCTCGGCTGGGCCGTAGTGCATTAAGGTCGGGAAGATACAGCTTTTTGTAATGTATAAGTCTAAGGTTCTTTACAGAAAACAAGAATAACTTCGTTAACACTGTGTAAAAATAATGCTCTAGTTGCATCTACATTAGCTTATATTAAAGACAAAAGGTGTAGCATAGCTGATGCAAATATGATTGGGGTGTCGCCACTGGTGTATTGTTTGGCCGTGTCCTCTTTTGTGCGGTAACCTATATGATTACAACTGCAAAAATTGTTTCAGCTTGGAACTGTCAGGTCAACATGTTGTGTTGACCACCACAATGGCAAGGATGCCACATCCAGCTGAAATTTTTTGCGACGCCCCTGAAGTACAGTTTTGCTATTATATATTTTGAAGCATATCTTCGCTGCTTTCAGACAAATGGCTGTTTTTATTACGTAACTATCAGATTCTAACAATGGTGTTTTCTTTTTGCTTTTTATTACATTATTGTTAGTCCAATTTTCACGGTAGTTGGAAGTTGGACGGCCAAGGCACTTCTGTATGTAATTATATAAACGCATATCTATTGGTATATATATATTTGCGTTAGCCTTCTGATATTGGCAAGAACATAAACTAAAAAAATAAAACTCAAATAGAAAGACTTTAAATATATCCGTAAATATAAGCCAAAATTATATATATATATATATATATTTAATAATTTTAAACATCGAAGCTACATCCAGAGCACGTTTGCCAACAATTATCTTGAGCAGCTTTGAGGAAGCAAAGACTTTGCACCTTGATCGGAATGCATTGATTAATTGTGTCCCAGTTATCGCGGCAAGTTGGTTGTGGTGAATCTGAAACAAAATTTTAAATTGAATTATAAAATCATTAGGTAACAAACAAAAATCTCGATTAACTTTTTTCTGCCATTTTAGATGGTGATACGCCAAAATCACATGAATTCAGTAGTCATAAAGAAATCTGGCATCCTTATATTTTGTCGCAAATTTGTGTTAGAACCTTTCATTTTGGCACTATATATACAAGCACAAAAAATAGCCTTCGGCCGCTTTGTGCTAGCACGTTTTGGGATCAGGTTTTTGACCTTAGACTTTAAACTTGTCGTTTTCTGGACTGTTTTAACACATATAAAGATCATGTAACTTGCGGTGTTAAGGCGCCATTTATATGCTTAAGTGGGGTAGTCGTACTGAAAAACAAGTCTTCTGCATTTAATCTAAGGACACTTCGAAACCACTCTTCCGTTTTTGTATAATTTGGAATTTCGGCTTTAACTTTATGCTTAAAAGAGTGCTATTTTCGTCTTACAGATTTCTATTTTTATCAAGGTAGCATCACTCGCGTTTTATAAAAACCTAATATCGCGGTAGCATTGCGCGCCTTTAGATTTTTTATAAATATTCGTCCACGCATGTATAGACTAAAGTTTTTTCAATGGGCTGTAATTAATCTGTTTTGTTTTTCCACTTTAGTGTCAAGTTTGCCAAATTAAGCCAGTTATCCCCTTTAATATAAACCGTAATATCTTTGCCGTCGCTGTTTATCAGCTCATTCAGCTCTGGATTGCTGTTTAAGAATAAAGGCTTAGTTTATCAGGTTCTTTTGATGTGAAAGAAAGATCTTTATAACTCGAATTTTAGTTTCCTCGCTGTGAAATATAATATGAAAAATTTCTATTGATCAGTTTCCCGCCTTGCTGCAACGTGGTCAAAATACACTGTTATTTTATATCGTACCGGTTATGCAGCTTTCGTTTTTGTAGAACCAACTTAAATTTTGCATTAAAGCATTATCACGTCCTATATTCCTGCAAAAACAGTTAAATCATTTATATGAGTGATATTTCGTTCGAAAACTTAATTTTCTCACCATTAATTACACAGACAAAATAATTTTGACATTTTTGACTATGTATTTAGTGCCATTTTTGGAACTAATACTTATCTTGTCTGCACAACTACTATAAAATTTCGTTTACATGTAAATTCACCGTTGAGCGTTTTAAATAATACAGCTTATCCGAAATGTTAGAATATCAAAAACTCACAAATTTTAAAAATGCTTAAGTTATTATTTAGAAAAAAATTAGAAAAATTGGCTTCTTATTTGTTTTCAAATATCTGGTTTGCTTGGATTTTTTTCAAATGGATTAAATATTTAAATTTTACCGATTCATGCTTCTGGATATATTGACTATGTGATGTAATGATATCAAACAAAATGTCATATGTTTAATTAGTTTTAATTATTTAATAATTCTTAGAATTTTAATTTTTTTTTAATTTAGTCGTAGTTGGATGTCATTCGTTTATACTCGCCGAGACAAATCGAATGGTATTAACATGATCTTGGACAGTGGAACCATTCAACAGTTCCGGGAAGGAACGGAATTCAAGCCGCTGTAAATATGTTCTTTAGAACAAACGGAAAGAACAAATTATTAAAATGGTCTACACCACAGTAGCAGCATCAGCCTCGTAATATTGATATCTTGTAGACTAGTAAAACTTTGTAAGCCAAGGAAAAGAATCACATTAATTTTAAGCACAACTTTGATACCATATACCAACGTTCTATCCCAGAGCAAAAGTGTGAGATGGTAGCTCGAAATGATTTGCGTTGATAAGAAGACAGTGTAAGTTAAAACCAAGCATCATTAAATGATATCCATGGTTCAAATTCATAATAAATGTAGATCTTTGAACGATATACATAGCAGATTTATGGATTTCAAAATGCTCTAATAAACAATTCATCCACGGATTACTGTGATAGGAATCATGAAAGTAACACAGTAGTAATCCCAGCATCGAACAGATTTGCTGGATCTATTCTCATCTAACGTCTAGGTAGTTGTGCCTTACATTTAAATAAGATATACCCATAAAAGTCTAATGTGAGCCAAGCTAGGATAATAGGGTAACCAAAGAACATAAAAACTCTAACGGTTAAAAATAACTATAAATTTTAAAATTTACATAAAATTAAAGTAATTTTTTCATTTTAATAACTCAAATTGAGACAATGTCTAAGCGGAAACTGGATGAATTTACGAGCATTTCGTAGTTTCCGCGTTTTTCAGTTTGTTTGATTTGCACTGTGGTTTACTTCCACGTATATAATACTATTAAAGGCGTTTTTGCTGCAATCTTAACAAATATATGCCTTTAATACATATTAAATTCATTATTAATTATGTATTCATTTATTATATTATATTTTATATTTATATTTATATTATTTATTATATTAAATTATATTATATTATTTATTCATTATTAAATTCAAGAAAAAGACATTTATGCTATAATTGAGCCAAGTTCATAAACCACATTATTATATATATATTTCGGCGGGAGTCAAAATATCGACCAACTCGCTATGCGTCAGGTTATTATAATCTCCAGAATTATCAACATTTCATTTCATTTTATACAATCAAATCTAATTCTAAATGCAAAAAGCGCTCAAATTATAAAAATTTCCCTTTTTGTCCGAGTTTTTCTCTGTTTCTAAATCAAACTTCTTTCCGGGTGTGTTAATTCAGCCTCTATGTATACAGTCTGATTGGCGTCGCAAGAGATGTTGGCAAGGGTGGGGGTCCGGCCCCTTCCACTTTTCTACTGAGAAACATAAAAAATTAACTTTAGGAGTTATAACAAAATGCATGGAAACGGCCGGGGCCAACTCAACTTTTGAGGAGCTTGCAACGCCCATGACAGTCTTAAATTTTGTTCAAAATTAGGGTATATATCTAGAATAACTATACAATGCAATTCGTTGCTCTTAACTATACATTAGCATTGTATAGCACAAAATGAAAACAAATAGTAAGCTGTCGCATACTTAAAATAATGTCTCATTACCGATGGCGAATCTGTTATTTCAGAAAATTTATTCGTGAACCTTTTGAATTGAACTAATGTAAAATAACGCAAGTGCTAATGCCTGCAACTGTTATAACAACTGTTAGCGCCTGCGTCTCAGGAGATGTGATACCAACCGCCGTGTTTAGTCGATGTGTATACTTAAATATAACCATTTTATAAACAGTAAATTGGCCAAACACTTAGATTCATGTATGATCCATAACATAGGCTTCTCCCAACAATATTTGATTCCAAATGCAAAAAATAGTAACCAAAATCCATCGACCGATACCTATATGAGCTGTACGCGTGCTAATTTAGTACCTATATTTCGTTAATCAAAGCTAAATTAGAAAATCGCAACTATTTATGGTTGTAGTAGAAAGTGGATTTTGGCTATAAAAACGTTAAACACTTATTTATATCTAAATTTCGAACAATGAATATCACACACCGTCAGGGCACGCACTGCACGTGAAGCGACAGTATGGATAGTAAAGTCCTGCAATCGAATCGCATACGGTCGTATTGCCATGATCGGTAAGTCCAATACAATTGTCGATCTTGTCGCAACAACCTGCGGTCGTGTTGCTGCATGCTCGCTTCGTTGTAGTCGGGATTGTAGGCCTGCAACACAATTTTTTTTAATTCATTCCACCCTATTCGAAGCTGTAAAATCTTAATTGCTGTCAACCATAGGCGTCTAATATGCGCCAACTAAGTGGATAGATGGTCCGAGGGGAAGGGGTGGAGTGCAGCAGAGGAACAACTACAATTTTTCTCATGCTCCCTAATTTTTTCTAATAATGCTCCCTAGTTGCATCAATTTTTGCTCATAATTTCATAATTTTGCATAAAATTTTGCTAAAATTGTCTTCTTCACTGGGGACGCTGGTGTAAAAATGGCATGCGGTTGATGTGTAGTGCGATGCTTAAGCGGTAAACTACAAGATAGCTCTCTAATGATACCTAATGCGTTAAACTTTATGCATTACACCATCAATTTAGCGAATCCATTACTTAAGTGGCAATACTGTTAAAAACTTGTTGTCAATACAGCCACAATTTTCAGTATCCCTTGCGTGCCCTGTAGGCTGCAGTGTGAGTGTTGCCTGAGCGCAATCTTATTTAGTGTGATTGCCGCATTATAGTAGTAAACTCTACAATAGTCAACTCTATAATAAGCGCATCAGTGATGAAGATGTTTTGCAATTCAGTCTACAGTAGATGCTATCGCACATGTTTCCGTAGACTGCGCTACGGCCTGTTAAGTACAATGTTCGTAAAAACTGAGGATGTCATTTTCCCAATCATAACATAACTAGCCCTTGGAGGACTTCGATATGTATTTATTAATATTATGTTATGTATTCAACCAAATCTATTTGCAGTTATTTATTGTTATTGCAACCAGTATAAAATATGTGACTATCTATGAGCTTAACCACGAGCTGAAAAGCGGGAAAATATCCGACACAAGCTGAAAAGTGGGTAAAATGATGGAAAAGTACTTTGAACGAAATTATAAAATGTCTTTTGCTTCATTGATTCTGTGGTTTTCTTTCGTTCCTGAGAGAATTAGAAATAACCGCTGTGCAAACGAACAGGCTCATAGTTTTATCATTACGTATAAAAATAAATAGTTGTTTGCAGGAAAAACTGATTTTCTGTTTCTAAATGAAAGTTAAAGAACTGGGGAGGGGGAGCGGAACCCCTAGCTTAAAAAATGTCGGAGGGAGAGGGGGTGGCGACCCCGGAACCCTCGGCGATTGCTGTGCACTTGTCAGCATTTATTGAATATAAAGTAGTGTAACCTCCACGAGTGGGTAATGTTTATATATGACATGATTTATTAAGAATAGTTTTAATGATGGTTTACCGCGTCCCACACGAGGGGTTATAAAGAAATTACTAAGTTTTTGTTACGGTTTACCAGCACAAGTTTGGCGTGATTTGGCAGCTTTCTTACGGAATGCCAGAATCCAGCCTATTTTCGCTTCAAATGTGGAGTTTCAATCTTGTAGGTTTTGCTGATAACAAACTTTACAATGACGACGAACCTTTCACGATCCTCATGCCACCCAGTCTTTGCCCTTTCACCGCTTTAGATTGTTCTTCAGCAGTTCGCCGCGTTCGAACACGATGAACGACAATTTTCAAACCTCGAGATCTTCTTTCGAACTATCAGTGCTAAAGAACACCGCGATACTTCCGTGAAACGACGGCGTAAGCATGTTTCTATCAATCTCCGATATTAAAATACGGGAGTTCTCAACAGCTGTCTCACGTATCATGACGATAGTAAGTTTTTTCGTACTACTTCATCACTTTGCGGACCAGAGAGTGCTCAGAAATATCTACACTCTTTTTGGCGTTATCGTAGTCAATAACGGCTTCCGCTGTTTTTCTACCTCACTGCCGCTTTCGGTATCCATCAGTGATACGGCCTCGTCGTGCAAACCAAATAAATCAACCCACATCGCGCCACTTTATCGTCATCACATCCGCAGTTTCCGAGGGATTTACCTATAGACCTGCTGCACGGTTATAGTACATCCTTGTTTAATTTCTCTTTAAATTTGTTATGGACTTTCATGCCTGTGATCGTAGCGTAATGTTCCGCACATACCGACGCCTTTGCATGGCTCTATCTTTCCAATATTTACACTGGAGTAATAATAGTCAAATAAAATACGTCCGATCTCCAGTCGTTTTCCTTCGGTCATTTTCGTGTTTACTTTCTCGTCACGTTAAAATGACTATACTCTTCGCTGCTTTTTTCTGCACAAATCCGTTAGTTTCAAGCATACCCATTCCAGGATAAAGTATTTATAAACTGTAACACCATATTTGTGACTTTTCACTTTAACATATGCCGTGCAAGTGAGATGATAAGTTTACGCGACTTTGCCTACATATTTAAAACTCAAACATCAAACTGGATAAGTAGCCAAATTTTATCCAGTTTAGCCAGTAGATCGTATACGATATGAACTATCACGGCGGTATGACCTTGTTTACTTGGTTTGGCGTGCCTACTGTAGCCCGCCGGCGAGTTTAATTGTCGTGTAGATGGTGTGTTTAGTGAGGCAAGAGTCAGGCTGAGAGGTCCTAAGCTATATGCTAGTTGAGTCGTCGTCTGTATGCTAGGATTAAGACTGAGCTTTAGCCGCATTTTAAGCCACATATTAAGCCTTAGATTAAGTCGGGAGGCTGTTGCCCACCCATGCTCAAGCATTAGGCTGTTCTTTTTACAGTATATATGACGTTAGGCACATTTACTGTGACTTGGAACCTACAGTAAATAACAAGGCAATTAAGGATATTTGCGAAATAATCAATATACGTGCGTAGACGTGCTGTTCAAAGCGCCGCTGTATCACGAATAGTAACCATGCAACGTAACTAAATTTGATATATTGTAACTACGCACATCAATCCGAGAATGCCGCCAAACAGTTGGAGTAATCTGATCGAGCAGGTCCAAAATAAAGATCTTTTCAGTTCGAACATAGGATGTTTTTGTCCTATTACTGAAAAGTCTGCGCTTACCGCTGGCACACGTACATCTGTGCCCTGTAGGAAACCGGATTGATTAATCGACCCTACTTACTCCAAATATACCAAGCACTAGACTTATATACTTTCATATTTAGCCGCAATTCAGCTATGTTACGTCACTATATTTACATGAATTGCTATAATTATTGCAGCAAAAGTTTCATAGAAGCTTTAATGCACCAAATCTGGTTTCAGTCCTCTATTCTCTGAACTCGTTGGCGCACATGCATGCAGTTTCTACAACATTGCGGACGAAGTTCGGCTGTCATCTTCTACTCATTATTCTAACAAACTGTGATGGACATTATTCTAATAAGCTGTACCTTAAATTGTGAAAAAAATAGAAAGTCGCTTTTGATTTACAACTAAAGTTAACATTACAAATTACTTAACGGCTGGTACCAATATAAAGGGTCTGTTCGGTTACCCCCCCTCCCCCGGCCGGAATTTCATCAATTTAACGTTACAGATAAAATTTTGGTACCTATCGATTCAGATCGATGAGCTGGTTCAGAAAATTCCCATTTTACCCACATCCCAGACAAATTTTTTTCGATTTTATGAGATCCAATGGTCCTCCTTTAGGAACCCAAAAATTTTTTTCTTCGGAATATGATCATTTTGACACCATTCGACTCGGTTTGATGAGACAAATCGACTGGTGTGTAATTTATTGAAATCTACCACACCGTTAGAAAGTTACGAGGATCCAAATAATCCTGATGGACCGTACGTTATAACGTTAGAAAAAGTCCAGCTTAGAGCGGGGGTTCGGGGGGCGGCAGCCCCCCGACTTAGGCTTAGGTATAGTGTATGTCTCATATAAAGACCTTAGCTTAGGCTAAAACTAAGGCTTCGGCTTAGTATATCCTGAACGGCATGGCCTGCATTTTATTTCTGCCCCTCCGGGTTACTTGGGCCCTCATAACTTTCTAACGGTGGCGTAGATTTCAATAAATATTACACACCAATCGACTTGTCTCATCAAAAAGAATCGAATAGTACCCAATATGACCATATTCCGAAGAAAAAATCTTTGTCAGGGATGTGGGTAAAATAGGTATTTTTTGAACCAGCTCATCGAGCTGAATCAATTGGTACCAAATTTTTATCTGTATCTTCAAAATTTATGAAATTCCGGCTGGTTGGGATAACCCAAAAGACCCAATATATAATTATTTAATTATTCTAGTAGTGCTTATAACTAGTGAAAGCAGGGTTAAAAGCGGGCTGGAAATTCTGCTCCACCAGACCAGAGCAATATTTCGCTGCTATAAGCACTACACAAAGTATGGAAGAGATAACTGCACGTTTCAGTGTTACCTAAACTATTATAAAAATTTTAGAGAAGACACTCTTTCATACTCATGTACATTTTCTTCTGCCAATGGTGTGGTTTTTTATTGGCCTAAACCACTCAACCCAACTGCAAGGGTGTAGCCACCTAGATTCTCTGATGTCATGGGATACATCGAAGCTTTCATGCGGTACCGACTAACAGGTCGATAAACAGCCATTGAGATTAAAATTTGACTACCAATCTCCGGTGCTTCCCGCACAACCCACCATTTAGCTAAATTTTCTGAAATCAGAAGTATTTTGTATCATAACCATAGACCACAAGCAAGTTATTGTGTCTTCTGTGCCTAAAATATCTAACAATTATGTGTCCTGTTTGAATACTTTTATACTATTATCCGTAGTTGCCGTTCATAAAATACAATTTGTTGACATTTAAATACATCATAAATGCTAACGTTAAAAACCAATTATAATCAAGCCTTTATATAATTGTCTGGGAAAAAACGTTACCAAAATTATAGATTTCATCGCTTTGGGATTGATGCAGAAAGATGATGATTTATCGTGTTCGACGAAAGCGTCACTTACATACCAAAACTTAATAATAAACAATTTCGTTCATTATCAGCAATAGGAAAGTTTGCATTTTTAGAAAATGTCAGGAAAAACGTAAAAATTGATTTAATTTTGAAGCTATCAGAAGTTCTGTTGGCACCGGCCGAAAAGGAGCCTGACGCCTTGTAAACTGGGCTCGCTCAAGTTCGGCCTAAAAGTTGTCCGTGCGTCCGACTAAAAATTCCGGACGGTGGGTAATTAGGATATTAATTAGTACGGTGGGATATTAGCTCCGTGTTTGTTACTAGCCACTGGGCCATTAGTTGCAAAGCGATCTATTCGGAAGCTGGGTAACCTAAAACTGTCGCTGGTATGCCGGATTCTTTGGGTTTGTAGTACGTTTTTATGAACGAAACGTCAATACAAAAATTTTATAATCTATAATATTTTTGATTGTTTACTAAGGCTAATTCAACATCTGCATTACTACTATATCTAAAATTAAGGAGGTAAGTTTCCTGATAGAAATTGTAAACGTTGGTGTATCATTCATATTATAATATTGATCGTTTCGTGTCACTTGGATTCAAAATTTGAATTTTTAAAATGCCCTGATATAAGTGATCAAAGGGTAATACAACAACCGAGTTGTGTTGAGTTAATAGTCGTCACAAAATGGAGAAACTAAATATTCACTTACGCCGGCGTTGTCTTTATCCCACCACCGCATGATACGTTGCAAGTTTTCATACATTGTGCAGCGAAGTCTGAGCACAAGCCTGCTGCCAAATAAGCTTCGCATACTTTGTCGCTGAATATATTTTCACAGCCTAAAATAATAAAAATGAAAAATAAATAATTTCAAACTTTGGGCATTTTTGAGATAAATCAAAGAAAATACACCATTTTGTATTAAACCAAAAACTTTATAGAAAAAAGGATAACACACACATAATAGTAAGATGAGCATAAGTGAAATGCATGCTATACCGTTATCGATGTACTAAGCCTTAGCCAAAACTAAGGGCCCTATTTGTGCGATATAATAAGCCTACGTCGTGGAGGGGGTCTGCCGCCCTCTGAACCTCCCGAACTAAGATATTCTTTTCTGACTATATTACTATTGGCCCCGAAAAGCGACATTGGCCACAGTAGGTTGTAGCAAACATGGAATAGATTGGAAAAACCAACAAACTTTGCAAAAATGCGTTTACATCAAGTTCTCGTTTGCATTAAAACAAAAAATAAATACAAAATGGAATAAATATTAAGTTTCTTGGACAATTCGTCGTCGTACAACTAGTCCCCGGACAACTCGTCCCCGGCTAACACATTCCTTGACAACTCGTCTCCGGACAACTCGTCCCAGGATAATATATACGTGCCGCGACTACTCGTCTTCGGTCGACTAGTCCCCGCACAACTCGTCCCTAGACAATTCAACCCTGGTGACTCGCCTCGGACAGTTCGTAAAAGACAATTCATCTTACACAACACGTTCCTAGTCCCAGAGCAATTCGTCCCCAGACAACTCGTCCATGGATAATTCCAGACAACTCGTCGCCAAACAATCTGGCTTGCTAATCATCTGAGGTCGTGAGGCACGCGATTGAGCGTTTCTCCGAAGTCGCCCAATTCCTCATGGATTTTCCGGACGCTGTCGTTCCAAATCCGCGGCATGTATGTCATCTGCTGTTCCCACTAGTTTGACAAATCCACATTGGTTTGTGCACCGTTTGACGATTGACATGCGGCGGGCGTAGGTGACTAGCTCAAAATCTTGATTGCGTAGCAGATAAAACGAACTGGGCGATAATGCTTGCAGTCGCTTAGGTCATGAGTAGCAATTCAAGGAAAGGGGACGAGGAGGTTGCACCTCCCCCCAAGAAATCAAGATCCGGATATAACAACTAAAGAAAAATTATGCACAGCCCCCACTATTTTTTGGGATCGCCGCCCCTGACTTAAATGTATTTTCTTTATCCATAGTTCATATCGGAACTGTATTCTCTGATACTCGTGTCCACATCGCCGGCGCGGCTTCCATTTTGGTTGTCTCATTAAATGAGTAAGTAAATACTTCAGCGCGGCGTCATCCCAGAGACTTCCATGCGTGCGCAGGTATTTCATCAAGTGTTATCGCCTTGCCGTTCATCTTCCTGAGATTTTTTGTCACCTCGTATGAGCGATCCGTATACGGGTCTAGCAATTTGTTTGTCGATTGGAATAGGCGGGTATTGAAACTCATAGTTGCTGATTTTATCGAAATAAATCGTCAACGGCACCGGATCATTTCTTTATCTGCATCAGCTAGCTAACTCTAGGGATCGCACCTGCCAAGATATTGAACTAACAAGGGCGAATTTATGGGGATCATTATGTCGTATTCCTCCACCGGAGCTTACAATGCATAGGTCTGCCAGCTCAAGAGTGTAGATGCTGTCGGGTGACAAAGGTAAGCCATGGGATAACCAAAAACTTTTACTGCATCCTCAAAGTTTCCTCATAATTTCCTCGGTTTCTGGATTCTTTCGAGATAATTTCGATACAACCAGCAACGATGAATTTCAGTATCTGCCTATCCAAGCGCCAAAAAGGGTTCTTGAACCCGTTACACCGATCAATCCCACTAGGTTATAAAAGCATTCTAGAAAATAAGAATAACAAGGCGACAAACCTGGTGGTATAATTGGAGAGGCATTAAAGATACTGGGACGGCGAGGTACGGCGATGTGGACAACGAGTATCACAGTCCCAATATGGAAAAGGAAATGACACGTGAGTGATTGCACGAACTATCGGATTTCTTTGCTTCGCAATAACGATTGGTGAACGAGTTCCCTACGCAAACCTCAGATGAATCGTCAAAATCAGCGCAATACAATGTAGATTTTTCAAAAGACAAGGAACAACGGAGGCATGCATATCACCCGTTCGCTAATCGAGCGACATAGGACAGGAAAAACCATGTGGCCTTTTTCAATCGCACGCCTCAACATGATGAATAGCAAAGCACATTGCAATGGATCGAGTTGCCCGGGCACGAATTGTCCGGAGAAGATATGTCCCGGACGAATTGTCGGCGAACTAGTTGTCCGGCGGCGCGTTGTCCTGGACTAGTGTTGTGAGGACGAGTTGTCCGGGGACGAATAATCCTGGGACGAATTGTCCGCAGATAATAAATATGCTAGATTCGAAAACATATTTTTGATCAAGCGATAGACTCAGTTTTCAATCATTTCAGTAATTATAAATTATCGCAGTCAATTTCCGATTTTGCCACCTTGATTAGCAAATGTTTATCGTTTGCTGCTCGAAGAAAAACAAAAATAGGTACATGTTTCTGGCAGGGTGTAATCAAACAGCAGCATGGCAAGACGTGTTCCTGTACACAATTCGTATTCCTTAAACATAACCGAAAAGTTAAATACGGGTTCATGCTTTAACGGTGCGTCTAAGCTAAAGCCTCCATCAGCATATTAAGTGTCCATTTGTGCAGAAGTTTCTGGGTTTTAAATCTTTACAATGGCAGAAATTTGCAATAAAATTTATCACAATTAAGTCCGACTAAAGACAAATTTAAAACGCATTCATTGGTTTAGAGAAGACTTTCCGATTTAGTAATCCGCCCCCTCCCCAGCTAGCAGTGTTAAATTGAAAGCGATTTTCCACTTTCAGATAACTTTGATTGAATCCCAAGCAAGTTGATGGGCATCCGAAATAAAGTGGAATTTTAAAGCTAGCTTCATCGGCAAAACCCGTAAACATTATTTTTGTTGTGTTTTAACTATTAGTTGTATCGAAAATTTGCAATGGTCCGCGTTCTACACGACTCTCAGGTATCGTCTAAAGGTAGTTGTAATGAAAACGAGCTTATAGTCAATTCTTTATGCTTCCCAAGCTATTTCACCATACTCGGCTGCAGTATTTATGTACATACTCAATATACCAACAGATCGCGCCCGTGTAAATCTATTAGCTCTTCATCATGTCACCATACTTGCCCATAGGAGTGGAGATAGAGAAAAGGTTCATTGAAAGTCAGTGTTCACACCCCTTCTCCCTCCCGCGAATCGCGCCAAATATTTGAAAAAATGGGCAAAATTTACGAGAAATTAGCTAAGAATTGAAGGAAAATGTCCATAAGTCGCACAAAATTGCCAAAAATTTGGCTAAATGGCCAAAGCCGGGGAAAATTGGCAAAAATTAAGAACAATTTTGAGTCCAAACAAATTTCGAAAATTTATCCTCCTGACACCTTCACGGCGACGGGCTGATCCCCCAGGGGAGTGCCTCCTTGAAGAACATGCTATGCTCCCTCGGACTTCAGACCTCGTGCACTTATCTGTATCACGTTAGATACAACATCGTTTAGCGCTTTATCACGTAAAACAACGGCTTACCAGGAAGAACAGTAGTTGGCACGCCTGGTGTTGTTGTCCCAGCTGAAAATAGACAATTCATTATGAAGCGTTATATTCCGGAAGTATTAGGATGCTGTCAGACTGCGTATGATCTGATCCGTTCCTGTTCTGTTTGCATGGGTATTGTCTATACAATGTGTCAGTGTTTCCAATCTGTTTCACTTCATTTCGCTCTTTTATCCTATCCGATAGAGCATTCCTGGATGATGCCGTATGAAACGTGCGCACAGCATGAGCATAGCCTAAGAACACGGATGGCGTAGAACTTGGACGTGTAGGATTTAATCGGAACGTATAGGATCAGACTGCATGCATGCGCATCTTATTATTTCCGGAGTTGGTTATTATGAGCGTACTTAGAATTTTATAATTCAGTTCAGGGACGCAGCAGAAATTTATGTGCTACCCCTCACTTTTGAGTAGTATGCTGCTTAACTGGGACAAGGAATCGTGTTTTTATTGTATCAAATTTATGTAGCTAAAATTTCTGAAGGCAGTCCTTTTAAATTTTTCGTACTGAAAAACTTAGGAGGTGGTAGTTGCAAATAGCTGGTTTACAGAGTAAAAAAACGAGTGTTAAGAAAAGGTGTTTAATTTTAAAGAATTATTTCTGGTTTTAAATAAATAAGAAAATAAAAACAAATAGAAGTTTAGTAAATTTTAAGCAAAAAACACACTAATTTTCTCCAAGAAACCAATAGCAGTTTTTGACTACTAATGTGATCGTTACTCAAAATCAATTTTCTTTCGTCTAAATGCCAAAACACTATTAATAGAGCTTTAATGTCAATGCAAATAAAACCGGATGCTACGCTGAGGCCATAGGGTTGTCAGGTGCTTTTGATAATTAAAATTGCTGGTTTGAAAGCTGAATTTTGAAGGTACATTCGCGATGTGACAATCCGCTAGGAGGAAACCACTGTGACTTTGTAGCCATAGTTATTGTGCTTTCAATTTAAGCAATTTCATAAATATAACCACGTCTGTCAAATTTATGATATTTTCTTATAGATATGTATTTACATAAGTAGAAATTTAATATTGGTGTACGCTATATAAATAATAATTATAATTGTATAAACTAATATTGTATGAGTTTTCTCACAAATTTATGTTAATACAAATTATATTGCTAACCACTAGTAAGCTTTCGTCTAAATGTTTCTATATCGTCATGTATACCAATACTTCAAACTAACAAAGCAGAATCCTGCTAACTAATGGTTGGTATGACATATAGTTTTAACCCCAATAGTTAAAATATAGCTAGTAGTTCTGCAATGCAAATAAACCGCAGTGGTCAGTAATTGATGTGTAATTAAACTGCATTACCCTTTAATATCGCTGATATTTCTGTAGCAAAAAATTAGTTGTGTATAAATTTAGTAGCTCTTAGATTATATATTTTAACATTTATATTGCTTCTTTCCAACGTTTTATTACACAGAAATATAAAGCATCAAAAATGTCTCAAATATCGTTTACAGATTTTCATATAGATATTGAGGATATATGGTGTAATGAAATTATAGATTTATATATTACAGGTACGCATAAGGGCTCATACGGCCTCTCCTAAACTATTGCCCTTCGCAAGGTGCGCGGAAAAAGTAGCCATCATGATCAAAATTACAAAGATTTTAAGGCAAGGTCGGGGTAAAGGAGGAAAATTATGACAAAAGAATTAGGGAGACGGAGAAAAATTTTTGGTTACCGATACAGTGATTACACCTAAGAGTCGGACCCCTAAGCATATTGACCAATCTCCCACATCGACAGTGGGTGAAATTTTTAGCAATCCTGGGCAAATTTACATAACGTTTGTGGCAAAATTAGGTTAAGGGGCAAAATTATGAGGAAAAATTGGGAGGCGGGCCATCATTTTTGGTTACACCCTGAATTACCCTTCCTTCACTACGCACCTTCCTCCTACAAACCGACAGACCTTCGGCACCTATGATATATAATAATGAAAATTAAAAATTTAAGACAGTGCCGACTTTCGATTCAGTAAGGTTTTCGGTGCAAGGTCCATAGTGATAACTGGCACCACACGTGGTGCCCTTCAATCGGCAATTCTCCACTACATTTACGAAACAGCAGTGATTGAAGGACGATATCCCGGGCCGCCTTCTAACATCTGACCCCACAGTCGAAAATCCTACGCCTTTCAAAAATGGACTATATATGACATGAATATAGATATATGTGCAGTATTAACGAGATCATAACGCGTATGTTATGTATATTTATTACTTGAAAGCATTGATTGATCTTTAAGATTAAACAGAAATACATTTCCTACCTGGTGCTACTGAAGAGGCAGGTCCTTCTGAGCTTGGCGCTGCTTAAAACAAAAATTCACTGTTTAAAGTAAGAAGCTGTAAATAACGAAAATTCATTATTGGTAATAAAGCAATATTATTAAGTCGCAAAATTAGATATTTTAATGTTTTGCAGCGTGAATTAATATGGATTTCGTGCAATATTGTACAAACGTTTGACGCAACTGCGAATTGAACCTAGGTCGCTTTGCTACGAGCCTGCATTGTGCTATCTATGAGCTGTAGCTGGGTAGCTTAAGGAGCCTCCCAAAGGGTGCAAATAACATCAAACGTGGAAACGTGGCAAGCATATCGCTTCAAAATTTATGCTGTATGAAATATGTTAGCGAAGCCAGATCGCTTTTCATATTCATTGCTCCATAAAAAAGAAAACGCACAGAAAAATGGATATCGACCCTCCTTTCTAAAGAGACTATTTTTAACAGCACGCAAGTCATGTAATCGTGGGTGTTAGTAGTGCAATTTGTACGTCTTCATGATGTGGTCGTGTTGCAGAACAGAAGTTTTGAAGTTAATTCAAGTATATTTGTAGCTTTGAAAAATTAAAAAATCTTGTTTTAAATTGATGTTTAAAAGCGGGCTGTTTTTAGCATTCCGATTATTAAACATTATTTGCGATTTTATTCCTTTATTAAAGACAGATTATTTTTGTAGTCTCTTTTTGACCAAACTTCGTCTAACGGTACAAGTTTTTCACTGATTAGCAAATAGTCTGTTTTGTTTTTGCGATTACTCTATCAAGTTTTTATAAACAGTTCGGTTATTTCCTCCTCATTGGAGATATATCTTTTTCCATTCTCTTGGACTAATTCAGCTTCATTCATAGATTGAGCCTAACTTTTCTCAGTTTTAGAAATAAGTTATTTTGGTGCAAAAGAAATCAGTCGCTAGATCTGGAAAATATGTGCAAAACACAGGTACAAACTGGCCATTTATCATCGTTCGGTTTACCCAGCTGTTAATTACAACCATTTGCAAAAACAGGTATACCAATATCCGGACGATTCGGTTAGTCGGGCTTATGTAACAGAAGCTGTTACTTCAAGTCAGTATGATCAGGAAGATCAGGTAGACGAGGTAATCTTACAGAAACATCTGTATCAACATCTGTTATCCTAGCGCTTCCGTCAGCCGGGCTTATGTGACAGTAATTGTTATCCCAAGTCTGTGTGATCAGGAAGATCAGGTAGATCATGTAATCTTACAGTATCAACACCAGTTATCCGGTCTATTCCAACAGCTGGGCTTATGTGACAGTAATTGTTACCCTGAATAGCATTCGTCACACTGTGATATATGTTGAAATATTAAAGGTATTAAAGGTATTTAAGTAATACTTAGGGCGTGGGTCCTGATCTCTCGCTTCGTGGCAATGTCATTCAAAGTTGCCGAAGCACAATCAGTGAAGGTATGCCAGTTCCGATACGGAAACTGTGCTTATATTTCCGAGAATACTCGGCCTGATTTCACAAATTGGGACATTGGAGCAACGTGGATTGAGTCTTTTTCCAAATAAAATTATGTGCACAGTAGTTATTCAACTCCAGTCCTCATGATTGTGAGAACTGCACCTCTGACTACTGCGTCATACGACTACACACAAACAATACGCCTATAGATTAAATGCTAAAATGCTGCAGATATAACATGCCTAAAGATAATGTGTTAAAATGCAAATATCAGTAACAGGCAAAATTTTAAACATAAAACATTGCTTTACACAGGTCTTCAACTAATCCAGGACCCAAAATTGATTTAGCCATTTCAAAACTTAAACACTATATGTATAAATAATTTCGAATATATAGTAATTTTTTTCAAAAATTATTTTTATGTTCAATCTGAAACGAAATGAAGAAATAAAATTGGCGAAAAATTAGGTTTAAATAACAAATACTCATAAAAATTTTTTTAGAGGAACTAACATACAGTTTTGGGAGCCGTTTGTTTTTACAATTTCATACATTTCAGCAAAATATTGATAAATGCTGTATCTACCAATCAATCTTTTAAATTTCATAACTTATACTCTATTAAATACATAATAATTTTAAATATACAATAATCTTAAAAAAAAATTTTTTAAATTTTTTAAACGTTCTATAAAATGTCATAAAACAAAAAATAAACTGTTTTAAATAGTAAATATTTATAAAAATCAATATTTAAAACATTTTATAGGACAGCTAATATATAATTTTGAGTGCAATTTGTATTTATAATTTGAAACATTTCAGTAATGCATAAGTAATTTGAAAATGTTGGGGGAAACATTGGTTTTAAAGTACAGGGGGCGAATTGCATTCGCTAATGACGTTATGGAACAGAAAAATATCGAAGTGAGATACGGCTATTGAAATCTGAGTTTTTTCTCTAATAAAATTTTGTACATGGTGTCAAAAGAGGATGGTTGGCGGCGCATCTTAATTTTATTCTTGCTTAAATTTGTATTAATAATGTTCCAATACCAATCGGTATTTTTACCAATCAATTGAATAACGAAATTGCTAAGATTTTGGTAGAAGGAGGTGTATTAAACATATTTTTAAAGTTATAAAATAAATATCACAGAAATGCGAACTAACTAACCACTAGCAGCTGTGGACGGTTGTATTGGTTCTGAAAGTAAAATTTATCAAAATATGTAGTATGTTCTGTAAGCTATTGCCTAAGCTTCGGACTCGTTTTTGCTTTGCTTACACCGGACACATAACCCGTTATACGTTGGCATTCTTTCCAGTATGGGTATGGTTAAAGATCTTTGATTGATGAAATATCATTTTCATTTCAAACAGGATTTAAATATTTTAATACATTGTCGCTGTTCAATACCAGCACAAAATTTTATTTGCCTGTTGATTAGTAAACAAACAATATCACGAAAGCAATATTTTCTCAGAATAGCACACTGAACACAAATTATAAAAACCTTCAACTTGTTTGTTTACATAAATTAAAATTGCGTGGTCCCAGGCAAGCATGCATAGCGTTGGAGAATATATATTTCTTTATGGAATATTAGCGATTTTCAGATATCAGACGAGCCCCATACCCAGCTGGGTTTATATCAAAATTGAGCATTCCTTTTGACAAAATGAATTTTCAATTTATTATAATAAAAGAACTCATTTTCAACAAATAAAACTCTTACAAAAATATTACAATTGTTTTCGACGATGAAGTATCGTGATATTTTTCGTATGTAAATGACTTCGATAAAAATATCAACACGGTAAAGCGTGGTACGCCAGTTTTTTATAAGGTCCTCGTTGAGTCCGCCCAACCTCGCTGCAATCTTGATAGTTATCTTGTTCCCTGTTTTCAGTTATATTTCAGTATCTGTTCACGACCAAGAATCGGTATAAAGCGTTCTGCAATCCTTGATTGTTCAGCTTCCCAAAATGGTGTGCTTGTGACGACGTCCAGAATAACGTCTATGCCCCTGTGACATATCTGATCGCGTTCAGCCGTCTTCGTAGCTGGCGTGTCTTGGATACAGTGAGTCCTCTTCCTTGTAAATTCTTTAGCTCTGGGTTTATGTATCAAATATACATTTAATGATCAGGCACTTGTCCTGTTATGCGTTAACCCAGGCCTTTCATGCTGATATTTGGTATCATGCGTTAGCCAACTGGGCGTCGCTGGAATCCTCAATGGTAGCAAACATATTTATGTGCTGGTAAAATATCTACCGTTAATAAACGGTCACAAAAGAGTCATATCATTGTCATATCATGATGTCCTTAAAATAGCTATTTAGTTGGTTCAAACATTCATGTAGAAAATGAGATGCCTTGCACCACAACTCATGTTATGTTTCTTTGGTTTTTTCAGGCCCACAGAAACGGAAAAGAATAGACACGAAGATGTTTTCTTTGCATTAAAATATTAAAGTATTTATGTGTTCAATTGCAAATCCAGGATCATAGTATGCCACTGAAAAGGATGCCACAACCCAAAAGATGGAGAGGCCACCTTAGAACTTCTTCTTTTTCTCGAAAAGTTGAAGGCGTCCTCGCGTGTTGCGCGCCTGTGCAAAACAGGTCAATATAGTCCGGACTCGTATGTTATATATGTAAGAATAACAGATATCCACACTGCCGTACAATGTCATCGAAGATAACATTAATTTATTAGAAGGAGTTGCTTCGCTAAGACAACGTCTATTTGTTTGGATTGTTTGTGTTTGTAGAATAACGTTTATGTTCGCACACAGCGTTCGTATTAGAATTATACGACACGGGAGTTGTTTTTAGAATCAAATTTGCGTACGTAAGTTCGCTCTAATACTTATTTTAAGTCTTCATAGTTTATGGCATAAAAACTCAATATTCCATGCATTAAACTTTCACCAATGCCATAAAATAAAAAATAAACTGTTTTAAATAGTGAATGTTTATAAAAGTCAATATTTAAAACATTTTATAGGACAGCTAATAGTGCAATTTGTATTTATAATTTGAAACATTTCGGTAATGCATAAGTAAACTTAGTTGCGCCGCTTACCATCATCTCTTGTCAAGAGCAAATGCGACTCCGTTGTGCAATGAACACAAATTTCATTTTTGTGTATTAAAGAACAGAAATTACCCCGTTTCATATTTCATACATTATAATTTGAAAATGTTCGCGAACACATTGGTTTTAAAGTACAGGGGGCAAATTGCATTCGCTAATGATGTTATGGAATAGAAAAATGTCGAAATGGGATATGGCTATTGAAATCTGAGTTTTTTCTCTAATAAAATTTTGTACATGGTGTCAAAAGAGGATGGTTGGCGGCGCATCTTAATTTTATTCTTGCTTAAATTTGTATTAATAATGTTCCAATACCAATCGGTATTTTTACCAATCAATTGAATAACGAAATTGCTAAGATTTTGGTAGCAGGAGGTGTATTAAACATATTTTTAAAGTTATAAAATAAATATCACAGAAATGCGAACTAACCACTGGCAGCTGTGGGCGGTTGTGTTGGTTCTGAAAGTAACATTTATCAAAATATGTAGTATTTTCTGTAAGCTATTGCCTAAGCTTAGTACTCGTTTTTGCTTTGCTTACT
>JASANE010013811.1:0-11743 GCA_030248225.1 Trileptium ribeirensis
TTCGGCTAAGGATAAATTCGGTGGAACTCAAAATTTACTCAGTGAAACTAAATCATCACGCGTTTTCACCTCAAATCACGCTGATAAAACAACTTCCGTTAGGCTAAGATAGGGAATATTGGTGTGACATCATGACCTGTGAGCAGGTTTCGGTGTCAACCTCCCTGGGGGACCTCAGCAATCATACCAGGATACTAGACACGTGCGCAACCAATCGGGCGGGGTCCGAACACACCCCGTGAAGCGCGCCTGCGGCCTGCTAAGCTCCGTAACTTCTTGGGTCTGACCAAGAAAAGTGGCTAAAATAGAAAACTTAGGGTCCACCCTTGAGGTTATGATAGCCGGGGTCGTATGGGCATGGTGTTAGGAAGTTGCGCCATGCAGCTGCGTCACCGTTATTACATAAATATCCCATAGTTGTGAAATATTTTACATTACTATTATCTTTGTTTCTATAGAATGACTATCCTTGAAAATATTTGGACGGGTTTTCCATTGTAGTGTGCAACATGCCCAGTACTCAAAAGATGAATATGTAGTTTAAAGACTTAGCTTCAAGTCATGGGATGTACTGTTTGTTTATTTTGCCGAAGTACTATGTATAGAGACGCAATCGAAGTATTTTTTTCGATTTTTGAAGCGTGCTGCGCCGCCTATTTATTGTTAATGGTTATAAGTTCTGAGCACTGTACATTGCTGTGACAAATTTTATTGGGCAAAAACGACAAAAACTTAGCATATAAATTCCAACCAATACTTTCTTTTCCATAGCTAGGCTATTTTAATCGGTTACAGCTCAGCACGGCGTTACGTGGTATTGGTACACAAATTTGTAACAGATAAGCATTTGTATTACCGATGTGCAATTTTGCGTGACACTATATTTTATTTAAATTCTGGTTAAATTATTACTCTCAAATTTTCAAATTTACAAGACTTAAACCAACACAACAGTGATACTATGTGATCACGTTTTCTACATTTGTACTTCGCAATTTTCTATTTGGACCATGTACTTTTGCGGCTAAACGTGACTGAAATACATAAAGTTTTGAATCGCGGCTTATCGTAAAGGAACTACAAGCCCCTGACAAGGACGTTTATGAGTAAAAGGAATACAAACCATAATTTATCGTCACATTACTTCAATAAATTAAGGGAAAATTAATCTTTTCAAATTTTTTCCAGACAAACTTAAAGGTATAGTGATTATTGTTTCTTATGTTCATAGGTTTTTTGGCCGCCCGTTCGGGAAATAATTTTTCAATTTTTGTCCCGATTTGCGTGTAAGCTCAATTATTTTGTGATTTTAGGTTTTCGATTTTCTTGAAAACTACATAATAGACCCAGAAGTATCACCATGCCTATTCGTTAGATTTTTCATGACGTTGATTTCAAAAAAACTTGGCGATATGGGTCTACTGGTTTACGGGTTAGTTCTGTAGCGCTGCTACAAATTTTCCTAAAATGCATATGTTCTATTCCTAATGTACAAAGTATAGGGTGTTGATTTAGGTGTTGATTTCAAATAATATGTTTGAATTTCGGGGTATAAAATTCAATGTCACGATGAGATATCCAAAAATATCTGTATTATTTTCGTGATCACATTGACGTACTATGGTGTGTGTATCAAATTGGTCAAGCAGTGCCAATGCAACAGATGCACACACGACGATTTTGGGTCAAAAAACCAGATTTTTGCCGGTGTTTAGAAAATTACTCGATTTTTGAGTCAAAATTCTAATAAATCAAAACATTAAGGAGAAGCTTTATTTGCTCGATATTTTAGCTAATTTAATGTGCTTAGCTCGAAAATTCGTGGAGGTGAAACATATTGAAAGGATGAAATGATCAAATGGCTTTACAGTAGCTCACATTTTACTGCAATTTCTTGTTTGAAGCCTTTAAACTGATTATTAATCGGAGTTTAGGTGAAAGATATTATATTGGAGAAGGCCAAACATGGTCTAAAGGTGATTTTGGCTCTTGCGGCCCCCTCACCCAAGTTGAGTAATGTCCTAGTTTAACCAAATTTATGATTTTGGATTTTATATGTTCTAGCGAACAATAATACTAACAATTTTTAATTGTTTTCTGTGGAAAATGACACATTCTAGTAGCAAAAAATGCTATTTATAATCATGGAAAAGGAAACCCTTGAAAATGTTGGTGGGGAAAATACTATGTTGGGCTAAAGTGTGCTAAATGCGTTCCGGCAATGGTTTTGCTTTGAAAAATATACTCATTTGCTTAATACACTGGACATTATCGTTGACGTAGAAGAGGAAAATGATCTATTTCTTTAAATTAGCACGATATTGCAGTCTGTGGCATACTTTTGTTCTATGTAAGCGATGTGTTAACAATGCCATCTGACAAATCTCATTCCATTGTATAAACTCTGCGTAATGTTGCTTATATAACTATTGTAGCTCGAATTTTACTCGTAGAACTTGTCGTCGAATTTTCGTTCAAAAATGTCTGTCGATCGGTGAAATCGAAGCTGTGGATAAATTTACTATGCCGTGCCCTAACGAAAATATAGAATTTTACCAGATACATTGCAAGAATAATTAATTTATTTTCAGGACACTCTAGTACAGTGTATTATGTTTGCCATTATCGGAGGTTGTCGACATTTCATGACATTGCTCTTTAAGCATGGTCTGCGTGATTGTCTGTTGTTGGACTGCTGCACATCTCAGACTATTTTAGATGCAAGCATTGCTAGAGTCGTTACGGAAGAGAAATAGATTTTCAACAACACCACATTAAATTGTCACTTTTAAATGTGACTGAATATAAAAATTGCTAAATGCTGTTTCTGATTTTGCATAAAAATTAGCCTTACTTATATATATTCTGGTTGTGGACAGCCTCTTATCCTACTACAACACGATTGGCTTTAACCCTTTAGCATCCTGCAGCTGTTCGACCACTATTAGTTCCGAGATAGCTTAATGGATAGTAAACGTGACTTTCATCCGAACCCTCGGGCTTGGATACTTCGCAGCGACCAATAGTTATTCATCGATGCTCGATGTTCAATACTGGATGTTCATATGTGTTATATTCGATGTCATATTCAAATGTTCGATGCTCGGTGTTCGATACTCGGTGTTCGATACTCGATGTTCGATACTCAAACTGTAAAATAATTCAGGACGCAAACGGTTAATCACAATTTAGTATTTTACATGTTAATCACAATTTAGTATTCCACATGTTTAACCCTTTAACTCATGTAGTGGTGCGACAACAAATAATTACGTTTGAATGAATGGCACTAACTAAATTTGGCGAATACTGCCACGACTGCACGCGTGTTGTTCGCACGCTTTGAAAGGTGCCTTAAGAATCCGAAGAATAACCCTGAGACAGCTCGATGGTTAATAAACGTGACTTTCACCCGAGCGCACGTGGTTTGATGCATTGCGGTAACCAATAAATATTTGTGACGAGGGAAGATTTTTAGCTAAATCTTTCCCCTCACAACTTCATACTTCACAACGCTTCGGCGTGCCTTTTTGCTTTGCATTTTTCAACTTTATTCCAGGTCGACCCATTTTGCCGGGTCGAACCGACCTTTGCTGGGCCTCCCCTATAGCTTTTTCGGGTGTAAATCTCTCTCCTTCTCTCCCTCTCTAGCCGCACCGTAGTGCGCTAGTCCTTTCATTGTCCGTGGTGTTGTCTTGTTGTACTACGCTGACTCTCTCTGTCGTTCATGCACGACTCAGCACTGTTATGTGTTGTAGTTTTATCATTTTGCTATCAGTGTAGTAGTTTTGTTATGCTGTGGCGGTTGTATTCTTTTTATATGTGTGCGGCAGTTTATGATCGTATACTTTAGCGCCGCCGGTTAATACAAATGCTACCTCGCCTACAAGTCGTTTCACACCAGGGTATCGGCATCGCTATTATCATGGCATGTAATTAATTCTAGCTTTTACGATACGTGCAACCTACCTATCTTTAAAACTTATCGCCATCTTCATTGTTGAAACTGGGGACTGACGAAGTATAATTTTGGTTATATTATTACTGGTGTATATTGTGTAACGTTATAGTACAGTTTGTGTAATTCTCACGATGAATGCACTTTTGTACATTGGTAGTTCGTTGTTATACAGCTCATAGGCTGACTGACTGAACAGTAAAACCGTGCATATTCTGATCGCCCAATCGTAATGCAATAGAAATACTTGTATTGTTTGTTTACCTGCTGGCCACGTCGTGAGTAGGGATCAGTATTGTTCTGGGTATCGGTTCGTCGCCTGCCGTTTATTCTTGTGTAAATAACCTGCACATCGCCATCATACTGATTTTATTTCTATGAAAGCGCGTATCTGTTGCACCGGGTGTCATTAGTTTTCTTCGGTCGTGCGATTTGAGTCAAGGGTGTAATTGGCTAGGTCCGGTTGTGCATCACGATGGAACGACTTCAAATTTTCACATCGAGCAATTCTTTTCATTTCGTGCTGTAGGAAGCATTTATTACTGCAAATAATTTGAAATTTAAAATTCCATTTATGGCCGTGTTTTTACTTTTTTTGGTCCGATCTGGCTGGTTTTGCTCTTTATAATACTCGTTAAATTAGATAAGGCAAGCCGGATTGCTAACCTCAGTTTTTCGAGATTTGGAGGCGCTGAAACATCGCTTATCTCTGATCGTAAATTTTCAGTAATCATTACTTTAACCGGTCGTATAAGGTTGTACAGCGGTAATCTTATGTCGGTTCGATTTACAATACTTTTCTAAAAGTGTAATAGTAATGTTCTTTCCTATTGGTTGAAAAATTCAAACATTTGTCGAATCAAGTGGTACTTTAAAGTTGTATAGATGCTGCTGATTGGCTAGAGCTGCTGATGATTAGTCCTGCGCAGTAACTCACGAATATTAAATACACGACGCAAATAAACGGTGGCTCGTACGTTTGGCGTTCATTGAGTTTTGTCGGGTTGTCCGACGGATAAAGTCTTTTCACTTAACATTGGTGCTTAACATTCTTTTATTTCCATGGCTATATTTCGAGCGGCGGTAATGTTCGTGGCGGGCTAGTTTATTACTTCATATTGAGCTGTGTATCGCTCACTACTGCTCTGCAAATGTGGGTCCCCGGTTTTGCAACTTTTATTTGTTCATCTCTATTCCGGGATGTTTGCTGCCGCTCGGGTATGACCACGCTTATGGCTAAACCACGTAAAACACAAATATTGCTTATCACACTCAATGTATCTTTTCTGGTTTTTCAAGACAAGTGTACGTACTGGGCCTAGCTCTAACAGGAGTGAGGGGGTCGAACGCTTTGATTTATTTTGACTGTATTTTATTAGACTGAAGTCGGCTTCGATTGTGCTTTGAATTCTGGAGACATTGGCGGTTATGTATTCTAGATTAAGTGTTTTACTATACCTTATGTCAATGGCTTTTGTTTCTTCGCGCATCACAGTTGCAAAGCTATGCGGCGTATTCTAAATTTTCTTAAGGCCTCTTCTTTTGGCATAAGTTACTGATATCAAATAAAATAGTGCTCCTGATCGGCCTGATCGGATTTTGTTCCTTAACTTTCGTACAACGGCGGATGTCGTTGGCTTTTACCATCCTATTGGTAAATTTTTACACTCTCTATTTAAACCAAACTTTTTATTCGGCGCTTGTTGGCCGAAAGACTTCTTCAAAATAATGTATTATATGAAGATTTCTAGGCCTTCTGGCCTTAACTTATATCAGTTTAGACTTGGTCGCTCCGCCTGTCGTTACGAGCTGTCGGTTCGTGACGGAAAATTCTTAGTGCTCCTCGGCTTCCAGTATTACGCACTCGCGCTATTTGGAACTTTTCTTAGGGCGTGCTCTTCGTACTCTTTTCGTAACTCGTATTTAGTTGTATCAGCATTTCTCAATAACAGTTCTCGTCTAGGTAGGCCCAAGGTCTATACTGGGTTCTACTGTCGTGGTGTCGCATATTCATGCTACACAGCAATCATCAAAATTTCCGGATATTTTTACCAAATACTTCGGTCGTGTACTATAGTGCCTGAAACGCCTTTTACATAATTGATGTGTAATGACTTGTACATACGTTGACATTCATCTTTTCGCGCAGTTTCTATTCTCGTATTTCATTTTCAGTATACTCGCTCATATCTTCATTTATCATGCATCATTTCTTGGTTCGTGTGCCGTATGTTATCACTTGCCCAAGCTTGGGTATATTGCCGTATATCAATGTCCTTCATGAATAAAAAATTTTCATACTCACGACTTATTTCTTGGAGTCGCTTAGATCTTATTTTATCATTTTTACATTCGAAACTGGCAACTGGAATAGCGTAATATGGCCAGTGTTTGTGGTAGCTTGTGGACGAATGGCACAAGCACTTGGGTTTCAAATTCTACATACCTTCGATGTGAATTTCTAGCGTATTCGTGGGCTCCAGGGTCAGGCTCTCTCGAGCACAATGTCTTTTCCGCAATTTCAAGCAAGCATTTTTTCGATATTCCGAAGAAATCTAAAATAGCTGCTCGAGTCGCTACATGTTACTCTTCTGTCCTTGAATTTTTCCCTCGCCGGTCTTGTTGGGCTAAGCCCTGACTAGGCCCCAGTTTTTTAGTCCTTATGCTGATCGTTAGTCTCCAGGTAATTAGCGGACAACTCTTCGAGAAATGACGATATAAATTTTACTTCACAACGAAAAGTATCATAAATATCGGTGAGCGCGGATTGACCAGTCAGTACCTATCGAACTGGCTGTATAGCGGTGGCCCATTTCCCTTTCGCAGGACTTACGTAAAACCACACCCTGGGACATATATCATCCACTAGACAACGTTGGACGCGTTCGCACAGGGGTCATACCCAGGACCCCCAGGTCCAGACGATGGCAACTCTCTTTTGCACTGAGCCCACCCCTAGAGCAATAGAAATTTTGGGGTGTGGAGTTCCTGCAGATAGAGGTTGATCAGCCCGCGTACCCTGTTACAAATTGGGGGCCACGCCGTGAGTGTTATCAGTTTTCATGACTTCAAAAATACAAGTGTAACTTTCAGGTACGCACGTTCCATATGCATCATACAATGCCTACTAGAAGTGGCGTATAATTTTAACCACAATCTCACCAGCATCCTACCTCTGTCTCGGTACTCTTTTTAGGCTTGCGCATTCTACTATATATTTATCGAGTTGAAAATACTATATCGTTTTGTTAACTTGACGGCTAATTATTTCTCGGGCGTTAACTATCTCGGTGATCTGAGTAATTATCATACAGGTAAGGGTCGATCCGATCCTCTATCCGAGGACTCTAAAATAAACTGCGGTAAAATACGATTTTTTGAGAAACACCACTTGCATGGCTTTATATATACCTATCTTTTTGGTGCTTGCTGGTATATAACGTTCTTGTTGTAGACGCTGTAGTTCTTTTGCTTCTTGGAATCTTTCTGCATTGTTTAGTTAGTTGGATTTGGTGAACGGGAAGGTGTATTATATGATCTAAATATATAGTTTTGTAATCGTAGTGTTGTAAAGAACGGATCATGTAACTGTTGCTTAACGCGGATTAGCGAAACTACTGGTGTGCCGTTACCGGATTTTTCTCTTTTCTTTCATTTTTCGTTTCAAGTTAACTTCTTGGTTGTTTCCTCGGTAATGAAATCTAGGGGATCTGTGCCCGCCGGGTTGGTCCCATTTGTACGTTCAATATAGTGTTTGATATTTTTGCCTGCGTAACATTTCTGTATCGTATGTCGTTGCGAAAGACTCTAGGTGATACGCAGAACTCTTATTTATGTGGTGCCGTGCTGTGCTTTTTGCTTAATATCTTGCTATTGTACGTTAAGTGGCCATTTTATTAATTGTGTATAGTTCGATATATTTATAGTCGCTGTATCGATTGTGCTGATCCGTGGACTCACTTATTGGTTTGGTCGACAGCGGACGTATTTATCGAATCTATATCGCGAGTTGCCTAATCGAAGGTCGAACGAAGGAGATTCGTGTTTGTTGCTCAGAAACTCTATTGCGTTGTTGTAAGACCGATACTGTGTACTGTAGAGTTTATTGACCTTAATATCATTGTTGTATAATACAGTGCTTGTTATGCCGATTTGACGATGATGTTATGCGTCGTTCATAGAGGAATGTGTGCACTTACTCTACATCGTCAGCATATACACACGTGTGTATGGAGACATTACATTCGATAGTATGTAACAACTTTCGTTTGTTGTTACGCAAAGCGGGTCCTGCGTAACAACTTTGGTGCGTTGTTACGCATAAGCGCTTGTATGTAACAATATTGCTAATGTTGTTACGCGTACTCGCAGTTTATAACAATAATCGATTCTTGGCACGCATACGGTTACACAATGCACAGCCAGGGAATTCAACACACATGCCGAAGCAGAGGTTCACGTCAGATCTGTCTCCATTCCTGAGACGTCGGATCCCCCCTCCCCCGAAGGCCTGGTCTACACCGGCGCGCGGAAAATTTTGGCAAAATTTTTTATAAATACGACGAAAATTGGCAAAATCGTGGTACAATCGGTAAAAAAGTGTCGTGAAGAAAATATATAGAATTCACACATATATTAATAATTTCATCTTAGTTCAACTTCTTAATAATAAAATTATTAACATAATTTAAAATTAAATAAAGTACATTTCAGTAATTGCTACGACAGTATAACGTCCATTGTCTCAGGGAATGCATTCCAAAAATTAACAACCCAGGTACTGAAAAAATTCCTGATAGCTTTGTTCAAAGGTTGTGTTTGACAATTTCTTTTGTTTAAGCGGGATATCTCTTCAGGTGCGATACGATGATAGCTCAACTAGATTCCTGGACAGTATGTATTCATTTCGTACATTTATTAAGTATTCGTACATTTTCACTAAGTTCGTGCAAATTGAACACTGCGTTTTCACAGCAACCGCTCTAATATAAGGTACCATATTGCTAAATTTTTAAACTATATTTTGTTAGTGCTACGATGGCTTATCGATTATTGATTATTAAAAGACGAAATTGATGTTCGCGCACTTGAGATTTTACTAATGTTGATATTTACACACAGCAGTGCTGTATTAGCGACAGGCTATAGAACGTGCCGTTTCCCATTTCAACTCTTATCGGTTTATGGCTTTATTTTCGTGAAAGAATGAAACACATCGACAGTTGGCAGTTTGACTGTTAACTTATATTTTAGTTTAGCGGTAGCGGAGTACCAGATTAAAAATTTTGGTTTGGGGTGGCAAAATTGCTGCAATTCCGAACACAATATTCGATATAATGTAAGGACAGTTGTTTAACCTTCTAATAACAAAATATTCCTATAGACTCATAATTTTCAAAGTAGCATGACGCAGTAGCCTCAAACGCATTATTATGCGTGAGTAAACTTAAGGTGACCCCGCCAACCATCCTATTCTGTCATTACCGATATCGAATCGCAAACCGTTGTTACGGAAAACAGGCTTAATTTCATTCGGTTTTTCGCTAACCGAAAATTGGCAAAATCAAATCAAGTGCCAGAAATTATGGAACAGAATTTTGGCGATTTAAGTTTGCAGAAATTCTGTTCCCTAATGTATTATCATTTAAATTTGGATTATACAGTGTTCGCGAACAAATTTAATGCAAAAGTGACGTCACAATCAAATCGACAAATTTTCGTTCTCAAACATTCGGGTAATTTTACTTCAATTTTCGCGAACACAAAATGGATAGATTTCAATCGCGAGGGCTGTGTTCGCGAATAGCTTTACATCGAATTCCAATCGCCAAAAAGCGTTCCGTAACAAATTTTATCCAAAAATACAAAATAGGATGGTTGCCGGGGTCATTTTAAGTTTAGTCGCGCATTATTGATGTATGTTATTGCATTGCAATCACGATTTTTATCTCTAATTCTACATATAGTCTTAAGCGTGACGTTAAATAATTTACCTATCATGTAAAAGTTCAATATTATGCGGCATTTACGTTATAAAGGACCCCCATGTGAAAGTTTTGTCCCCCAATGGTCTAGAACACACCATGCACCTACACCATAGAATGCAACAGATGGTGTACCAGACACCATCAACATAATTACAGTGGCCAAATCTACGTATTGTTTATTACTGAAGGTGTCAAGGACACCATCCAAAATCACATTATATAAGGCGTGTAAATAACAGCATGGTGTAGCTAATACCATATAAATTTTATGGCGTGATCTACACCATACTATTGTCGACGTTACACTACGCATGTATACTATCTTAAAATACAATCATAAACACCATGGTGTCAAAGACACCATATATTTGATGGTGGCAGAGACACTGAGGGTAGACAAAACTTTGACATGGGGAGTCATTTATAACGTAAAGGATGCATTACGTTACGACATAAGATTTTTTTTGGGAAAATATCCTCACAATTGTGTAATGCGAAATGTGCTTCAAACTACAAATTCTGACAATGCACTTGTGTAACCCTAATTTCTATGGACGAATGAAGAAACTGTTTTGCCTATATCACGTAGATTGATATAAAAATTCAACGCGCCAACCGATCCCCTTTAAGCCAGTCCCCTCTGCACCGAGGAAACACGTGGGGAACACTTTAGGAAAAATTGCCCAAAACTAATACAAATTAAGAAAATTCATCAAAATTGAGGAACATGGAGTTTTACAAGTTTCGGTATTCTATCTGCAGTACCTTCCACTAGAACCCCTTGAAGGCCAAACACCGACCTCCCGCCCCCGTGGCACGGCTACCATCACCTGAGACCTCGGACGTTGAGCATGCATGTTTGAGGCTATTCGTTACAACATTCGATTGTTGTTGTAAAGCTGCGAGTACACGTAACAATATTCGAATGTAACAACATTAGCAATGTTATTACATACAAGCGCTTATGCGTAACAACACGCCAAACTTGTTACGCAGAACCCGCATTGCGTAACAACGCACGAAGGTTGTTACATACTATCGAATGTAATGTGTTTATACACACGTGTGTGTATGCTGACGATGTCGAGTAAGTGCACACATCTCTCTGTGAACGACGCATTACGACACTAGCAAAAGCACTCATTTTCACGGTAAAACTATTCTTTTGATTTCTTAAAAGACAAGAAACGAGCTTCGTAAATAAAAAAGGGGCTTCGATTCAATATTTTTTTCAGTGAATTTTATTTTTGAAACCGGCAAACATCGTTTCCTAACCCTGAGCAAGTCGGCGTACTGTATTATCGATTTCTGTGTTAGTGTAGTTTCGAGTTAGACACGACCCTTTCTTTCAGCAGTGTCTAAGCCGGCTCTGTTGAAGGCGTGAACTTTACGATTTCTGAATTCTATTACTGAACACTATATTCGGCTGACTGGAGGCTAAGACCACCTCCAGTCGAAAGCGAGCGGCATCAGCGTTTCCAAACACTGTTAGATTCGAGATCCCGAAACAAACGGCTAGGATCTTTTGTTAACGGCGTTCAATTTTTGCAACAGGTGTAACGCTTTAACTGAGACTGCTATTCTAATACCGTATCAGGCGCTAACCGGTCTTCAAGGCTTAGCCCAGAGTGTAGGATTTAGACCACCTATTGGCTTCGGTTTAGGATTCAGATTCGGTTCATTTTCACTTTTGGTTTTCGAATTGTCGGGGTGAGTAGTAAAATGTCGGGATCATGTCTACCGACCCAGATAATTCGAAGGCTGGACGAGTTCACCCTTTCGCCCAGCACGAACCTAA
>JASANE010013813.1:0-11329 GCA_030248225.1 Trileptium ribeirensis
AGGGTCGGAACGACCCTGTTACAGTATGTCCTAATTTCGGCTGAATAAACATCGTACTCAGCGTATAAGAAAACATATATATTGACTAAGCTGGACCGCTTTCACGTAATAACCAAACAAATGAAGACAAACTGCAATTTGTAAATCGGGATCATCAACCCTAAACCCATGCAGCTTTCACACACAAATGCGTGCAAAAACCGGGCAGTTTTGTCTCTTACGGCCGTCCGACTCGACAAAGTGACAAAGAGAAATTCATCTCTGTTGAAGAAATTACATTCGACAGTCTACATTAAGGTTCGTAAGTTGCCATACAAAATCAAATTTTCGCCGTTTTAGCTAAACAGTTTGTAACTAATCAGTCCTATTGCTGCGACTTGTGACAAACATACAGCTCGCATTTTGTTGTGACAAGCAGAAAACATATATTCTTGTCGAAAACATCAAAAGTCCGTATTAAGCTTAATTAAACATTAAAACCTTGCCAAAACATTGTCATCGAGACACTAAATTGTACAAAGTATCGTGTTTTGGGCGATGTGTTCAGGTTGATCCTATTCGACTGTCGGCCCAACTCATCAAAACCCTGCCAAAATATTTGTCCTTTTGTAGCGGCGTTAAATCGTCTGATTCCACTATCTATAAGAAAATTTAGTGTTTCTAATCTTCAAAATAAATGAATGATGCCCCCAATGTTACTGACGTCCCCCAATGTTACTGACACGTCCCCCAATGTTAATGACGCCCCTCCCCAATGTTATTGACGCCCCCTCTGCCCCCTACCAAAACTGATTCTTTTAACCTTCAAGCAATAATTAAATTAGTGTCGTTAAAATAATGTACCCATTCCCCTAGTGTCGGTAAGGAATCTAAAACCCCGGTGTACTAACCTTGAGGAAGTCGATTTCAGCCCAATTTCAACATAATTTTAATGAAAGATTTTAGCAAAGTCAAAATTAAAAATTTTGGAAAGCACAGTCGGACAAATGACGAAAACAACTTTTTTGTGTTTTGCGTGTGATTCTGCTATTTAATTAAGCTGTGTGAATGCATGTAATTATGCTATGTGAATGTAAATAGTTTTCTGTTTTTTTCCATTTAATATGTTCGGTAGTCGACTGGTTTAGACAGTTGTACACGGGTTTTGTCGTGAGTTTAATCCTCACCCTAACCTTATTTTATTTTTTGTTATTTTTGGTTTCCTTTTCTAGTTTTTGTGTTCTTCTTTAAACTTCTGTAAATGCCTTCTGACCATAATTTTTTGACCCATAATTGAACGAAAAACAAGTTTGGAGATATTATTAACCGAAGTTATCAAACTGTTTGACAATTTATATCTGTAAGATGTTTTATGTAAGTTTGTGTATATAAATTGTGCGTTTTGTGTGTATGTGTAACGGCGGGTTAAAATGTGAATAAGTGTGCATTTGTTGAATTGTGTTTTGGCATGTGCTTAGCCTGTGTGATTTAGATTTAGCAATTTTTACGGGCACATGGCAATGTAAAAATTTATATTTTAGTATCGATTTCAAAATCCAGTCGTGGGATTTTTACATAGGGCTGTGACTTTTTGTTTTGATTAAAATAAATTTACCATTGTACTGTGATTTGCCATTTATTGTTGCATGTATAGTTGATTGTATTTAAGGGGTTCTGCATTGCCGTGTGCTTTAGAGTGTGAGTGGGATTTTAACTTAGATTCATTTTTGGGTGTGGATTCTGGGAATTAAGAGCTAACTCAAAATATTTCAAAAATTGAACGAAACTTAGATTCTAGATAACATTTCGAGAATTGCGAAACTTAGGGTATTTAAGCGACTGCGCATTAGTCTTAGCCATTTTAATTGCCACAAGATTGCTGTCAGTCGAAGTGAGGATTATTGGTAAGTGGCTCTGCCACCAATTTATGGTATAATTTTGTTTAATATTATTTGATGGTTTAATAAAGATATTGGGAGTATGATGAACCACAACTATATTAATTTAAACACACGAGATATAAAACTTTTCTACTGAAAAACCACGACACCCAAGGCTCACGCGGGCTACACTTTGTCCATCGAGAGACTTTAAAATTGTAGTAGCTATCGTGTCTTTAAACGACTGCACAGTAGTCTTAGCAATTTTAATTGCCACAAGATTGCTGTCAGTCGAAGTGAGGATTATTGGTAAGTGGCTCTGCCACCAATTTATTGTATAATTTTGTTTAATATTATTTGATGGTTTAATAAAGATATTGGGAGTAAGATGAACCACAATTAAATTAATTTAAACACACGAGATATAAAACTTTTCTACTGAAAAACTACGACACCCAAGGCTCACGCGGGCTACACTTTGTCCATCGAGAGACTTTAAAATTGTAGTAGCTATCGTGTCTTTAAACGACTGCGCAGTAGTCTTAGCAATTTTAATTGCCACAAGATTGCTGTCAGTCGAAGTGAGGATTATTGGTAAGTGGGTCTGCCACCAATTTACTGTATAATTTTGTTTAATATTATTTGATGGTTTAATAATGATATTGGGAGTAAGATGAACCACAATTAAATTAATTTAAACACACGAGATATAAAACTTTTCTACTGAAAAACTACGACACCCAAGGCTCACGCGGGCTACACTTTGTCCATTGTTAGACTTTAAAATTTCAGCAGCTATCGTGTCATGGGCGATCTATGCAAGTTGATACTATTCGACTGTCGGCCCAACTAATCAAAACCTTGACAAAATATTTGTCCTTTGTTCATCGAGAGACTTTAAAATTGTAGTAGCTATCGTGTTTTTGACAATCTATTCAGATTGATACTATTCGACTGTCGGCCCAACTCATCAAAAGCTTAAAAAATATTTGTCACTTGTATCGTCATCGAGACACTACAAAATTGTAGTAGCTATCAAGTTTTGTGCGATCTGCTCAAGTTGATTCTATTTGGCTGTCGGACCGACTCATGGTGAAGTTTGATAACGTCATATCGTTTACAAACAACAGCTTAGTGCTACAGGTTTGAGTAAGCTAGACACTCGACTTAGTCGATGATTTAATATAAAATTTACATAAGGACTTTGCCTTAGGCTACTACGTCCCAAGCTTAACACATCGAAGGAGTCACACTTTGAATATAACTTTCGCTACTTAGCTTGACATTCTCCCCAATATCGAAACATTTATAGTGGGTTGGCCTTATAGCTAATTATTGTGGTTCAGTTCGATTCGCTACTTAGCTTGACATTCTCGCCAATATCGAAACATTTATAGTGGGTTGGCCTTATAGCTAATTATTGTGGTTCAGTTCGATTCGCTACTTAGCTTGACATTCTCCCCAATATCGAAACATTTATAGTGGGTTGGCCTTATAGCTAATTATTGTGGTTCAGTTCGATTCGCTACTTAGCTTGACATTCTCCCCAATATCGAAACATTTATAGTGGGTTGGCCTTATAGCTAATTATTGTGGTTCAGTTCGATTCGCTACTTAGCTTGACATTCTCCCCAATATCGAAACATTTATAGTTTGTTGGCCTTATAGCTAATTATTGTGGTTCAGTTCGATTCGCTACTTAGCTTGACATTCTCCCCAATATCGAAACATTTATTGTGGGTTGGCCTTATAGCTAATTATTGTGGTTCAGTTCGATTCGCTACTTAGCTTGACATTCTCCCCAATATCGAAACATTTATAGTGGGTTGGCCTTATAGCTAATTATTGTGGTTCAGTTCGATTCGCTACTTAGCTTGACATTCTCCCCAATATCGAAACATTTATAGTGGGTAGGCCTTATAGCTAATTATTGTGGTTCAGTTCGATTCGCTACTTAGCTTGACATTCTCCCCAATATCGAAACATTTATAGTGGGTTGGCCTTATAGCTAATTATTGTGGTTCAGTTCGATTCGCTACTTAGCTTGACATTCTCCCCAATATCGAAACATTTATAGTGGGTTGGCCTTATAGCTAATTATTGTGGTTCAGTTCGATTCGCTACTTAGCTTGACATTCTCCCCAATATCGAAACATTTATAGTGGGTTGGCCTTATAGCTAATTATTGTGGTTCAGTTCGATTCGCTACTTAGCTTGACATTCTCCCCAATATCGAAACATTTATAGTGGGTTGGCCTTATAGCTAATTATTGTGGTTCAGTTCGATTCGCTACTTAGCTTGACATTCTCGCCAATATCGAAACATTTATAGTGGGTTGGCCTTATAGCTAATTATTGTGGTTCAGTTCGATTCGCTACTTAGCTTGACATTCTCGCCAATATCGAAACATTTATAGTGGGTTGGCCTTATAGCTAATTATTGTGGTTCAGTTCGATTCGCTACTTAGCTTGACATTCTCGCCAATATCGAAACATTTATAGTGGGTTGGCCTTATAGCTAATTATTGTGGTTCAGTTCGATTCGCTACTTAGCTTGACATTCTCGCCAATATCGAAACATTTATAGTGGGTTGGCCTTATAGCTAATTATTGTGGTTCAGTTCGATCAATTGCTCAATATTTTTGGCTTCTATTTATTATCATCATCGACATAAGTTTTATTAATTAATGATCGAGGAAGTTTGCTAGAAACGATTAAGTTTTACGATGCTTTCTTTGCTAAACGCAGTGATGGTTTGAGGTGTACCAAACCGACAATGTATAACTTTTGACAAGTTTGAATTGTACCTCTATTTGTCAGTTTTATGTAAAAAAATAACTTCAAGTAATATGTATGGTCTAAGATTTATATTATATTTTATAATGTTATATTATAATATTATATTATATTTTATATTATATATTAATCGATAAATGTATGTTGAGATAAAATACATATATCGTCATGATATACATAACATATATAATTATCATGCATGTAGTATATAGCTTTATATATTTTAAAATATATACATCTTATAATTTATGATAGCTGCCTAAGGTAGGCCGTCTCAGGTGGACAGGGGGGTGGTCCCAGCTGGACGGAGTGAGGGAAAGTGGGTATAACCAAAAATTTCCTCTTGTGTCCACAATTTTCGTCATAAGTCTTAGGCGGATGACATAATTCAAGCGGTACGGGCATGAAGAAATATAGGGGTATAACCAAAAATTTTCTCTCATCTCCCCAAATTGTTGTCATAATTTTTAGACAAAGCGGATGATTCAAGCGGTATGGGCAGGACGAATATAGGGGTATAATCAAAAATATTCTCTTGTCTCCCCAAATTTTCCTCATAATTCTTAGGCGGAGCAGTTGATTCATGCGGTACGGGGAAGAGGAATAGTGGTACAACCGAAACATATCTCAGGTCTTCCCTATTTTTCTAATAATTGTAACATTTTCCCCAATATTTATTTGAAATTTCTGCGCTTTTGTTTATTTTCAATTGATAAAATTATTGCGGAGGTGAAATATGGCGTTTAGGGAGGCCACATGCTCGAGAAGTAACAGCCCCTAATCCACCTTTATAGGAACCTATAGTATAATATGCACAGTATATATGTAGTATATATGTAGCGTAAATATTTATCTATGCATACAGTGTGAGTAACTAAATGGAAGAATACTGTCATTTCAAAAATTAGTATAAATTTACAAGGGTCTAAATATTTCTATTCATCACATTATCATCCCGTCCGTCCGTTGAATCTACTCAAGACACAGATTTGTCTCTGTCGCCCCACTAAAAATAATCCACAGGTAGGCAGTTTCTTTCCAACCACCGTTGCTCTCAAGTTTTCCTTTTTTTTGCAAAACACAGATGAAATAGCACACCGAAATACAAAATACCCCAAATCTTACCAATCCGGAAATCAAAACTTAAATTTACAACCCTAAGAATAATAAAGATATAATACTAATTTGCTGTGAAGTGGCACATATAGACAGCATTGTACTAGGTCTTTACAAGCACAATGGAATAGAGAAATTCAGGAAGCAGGAATGATTTTTGCGTCTGGTTTTCCAATTAATACTAGCAAGAGTGCAAGATGATTTCTTCAAAAGAGTATGCCACTCTTAGAAATCACAATGCACTCTTGGTTGTAGTAGATGCGGGAATAAGAAATGATATTTGCTTCTAGTTTTCCAATTAATACTAGCAAGAGTGCATGATGATTTCTTCAAAAGAGTATGCCACTCTTAGAAATCACAACGCACTCTTGGTTGTAGTATATGCGGGCATAAAGAATGATTTTTGCTTCTGGTTTTCCAATTAATACTAGCAAGAGTGCATGATGATTTCTTCAAAAGAGTATGCCACTCTTAGAAATCACAATGCGCTCTTGGTTGTAGTAGATGCGGGAATAAGGAATGATTTTTGCTTCTGGTTTTTCAATTAGTACTAGCAAGAGTGCATGATGATTTCTTCAAAAGAGTATGCCACTCTTATAAATAACAATGCACTCTTGGTTGTAGTAGATGCGGGAATAAGAAATGATTTTTGTGTCTGCTTTTCCAATTAATACTAGCAAGAGTGCATGATGATTTCTTTAAAAGAGTATGCCACTCTCAGAAATCACAATGCACTCTTGGTTTTAGTATATGCGGGAATAAAGAATGATTTTTGCTTCTGGTTTTCCAATTAATACTAGCAAGAGTGCATGATGATTTCTTCAAAGGAGTATGCCACTCTTAGAAATCACAACGCACTCTTGGTTGTAGTAGATGCGGGAATAAAGAATGATTTTTGCTTCTGGTTTTCCAATTAATACTAGCAAGAGTGCGTGATGATTTCTTCAAAAGAGTATGCCACACTTACAAATCACAATGCACTCTTGGTTGTAGTAGATGCGGGAATAAAGAATGATTTTTGCTTCTGGTTTCCCAATTAATACTAGCAAGAGTGCATGATGATTTCTTCAAAAGAGTATGCCACTCTTAGAAATAACAATGCACTCTTGGTTGTAGTAGATGCGGGAATAAAAAATGATTTTTCCTTCTTTTTTACCAATTAATACTAGCAAGAGTGCATGATGATTTCTACAAAAGAGTATGCCACTGTTAGAAATCAGAATGAGCTCTTGGTAGTAGTATATGTGGGAATAAAGAATGATTTTTGCTTCTTTTTTTTCCAATTAGTATTAGCAAGAGTGTATGATGATTTCTTCAAAAGAGTATGCCACTCTTAGAAATCGCAATGCGCTCTTGGTTGTAGTATATGCGGGCATAAAGAATGTTTTTTGCTTCTGGTTTTCCAATTTATACTAGCAAGAGTGCATGATGATTTCTTCAAAAGAGTATGCCACTCTTAGGAATCACAATGCGCTCTTGGTTGTAGTATATGCGGGCATAAAGAATGATTTTTGCTTCTGGTTTTCCAATTAATACTAGCAAGAGTGCATGATGATTTCTTCAAAAGAGTATGCCACTCTTATAAATCACATTGCGCTCTTGGTTGTAGTATATTCGGGCATAAAGAATGATTTTTGCTTCTGGTTTTCCAATTAATACTAGCAAGAGTGCATGATGATTTCTTCAAAAGAGTATGCCACTCTTATAAATCATATTGCGCTCTTGGTTGTAGTATATGCGGGCATAAAGAATGATTTTTGCTTCTGGTTTTCCAATTAATACTAGCAAGAGTGCATGATGATTTCTTCAAAAGAGTATGCCACTCTTAGAAACCACAATGCGCTCTTGGTGGTAGTAAATGCGGGCATAAAGAATGATTTTTGCTTCTGGTTTTCCAATTAATACTAGCAAGAGTGCATGATGATTTCTTCAAAAGAGTATGCCACACTTAGAAATCACAATGCACTCTTGGTTGTAGTAGATGCGGGAATAAAGATTGATTTTTGCTTCTGGTTTTCCAATTAATACTAGCAAGAGTGTATGATGATTTCTTCAAAAGAGTATGCCATTGTTAGAAATCACAACGCACTCTTGGTTGTAGTATATGCGGGAATAAAGAATGATTATTGCTTCTGGTTTTCCAATTAATATTAGCAAGAGTGCATGATGATTTCTTCAAAAGAGTATGCCACTCTTAGAAATAACAATGCACTCTTGGTTGTAGTAGATGCGGGAATAAGAAATGATATTTGTGTCTGCTTTTCCAATTAATACTAGCAAGACTGCATGATGATTTCTTAAAAAGAGTATGCCACTCTCAGAAATCACAATGCACTCTTGGTTTTAGTATATGCGGGAATAAAGAATGATTTTTGCTTCTGGTTTTCCAATTAATACTAGCAAGAGTGCATGATGATTTCTTCAAAAGAGTATGCCAATCTTAGAAATCACAACGCACTCTTGGTTGTAGTAGATGCGGGAATAAAGAATGATTTTTGCTTCTGGTTTTCCAATTAATACTAGCAAGAGTGCGTGATGATTTCTTCAAAAGAGTATGCCACACTTACAAATCACAATGCACTCTTGGTTGTAGTAGATGCGGAAATAAAGAATGATTTTTGCTTCTGGTTTTCCAATTAATACTAGCAAGTGTGCATGATGATTTCTTCAAAAGAGTATGCCACTCTTAGAAATAACAATGCACTCTTGGTTGTAGTAGATGCGGGAATAAAAAATGATTTTTGCTTCTTTTTTCCAATTAATACTAGCAAGAGTGCATGATGATTTCTACAAAAGAGTATGCCACTGTTAGAAATCACAATGCGCTCTTGGTTGTAGTATATGTGGGAATAAAGAATGATTTTTGTTTCTTTTTTCCAATTAGTATTAGCAAGAGTGCATGATGATTTTTTCAAAAGAGTATGCCACTCTTATAAATCACATTGCGCTCTTGGTTGTAGTATATTCGGGCATAAAGAATGATTTTTGCTTCTGGTTTTCCAATTAATACTAGCAAGAGTGCATGATGATTTCTTCAAAACAGTATGCCATTCTTAGAAATCACAATGAGCTCTTGGTTGTAGTATATGGACTTCGGTCATCTCTTTTCAGAACCCCAAATTTAATTTGCTGTGACATCAGTCTATAACGTAAGGTATGGTACCTATTATAAGCTAAGTGACCGGAGCCGTGATAATTTTTCTTTCATTTAACAAGCATGTTTAATCGCATGTATCTGTGTTTTTAATTATCATATAATAGTTTTTAAGTTTTGCAAGTGTAGCAAAATATCGTGTGAGGCAAAAAGTTTTGGGCATAGTTTGGGATCGGTACGTTCGATTTGTAAACTGCCTTGACATTTACATTTAGTCTTCGAGTTGTTCTTCCGTACAGTTGGGATATAAGTCTTAGATACAGGCCATTTGGTTACCACGATTTTCACAGAAGTTATATGCGTCTTCTTATATATATGTCTATTCTGGTATATACTGGCTAACTCTTCGATGTCTCAGAGTTCTCTGATCGGAAGGAGGGTCATCAGGTGGGGAGGTCGTCAGGGGGTGACCCACAGTTGACAACTTTCACCCCCCCCCCCCGTTGCACCCACTTTTTCTCAGATTGACCCCAACTTTAGCCAGGTCTTTGTCTATTTCCCCTTTTATGGGGAAAACTGCCAGAGCTGGTCCGGGGAGCGCAGCTGCATGTGCTCGGTAAGGTGGTACCCTCAAGGGGTGCCAACTATGGATTGGGGGCTGCGAGGCTTCGCGCAGCCCCCCCCCCACCTGAACCCCTGCTTCGTCATGTATGAGATATACATAGATATACTTCTGTATATACCACTGGGTATGTAGATATATTCATGTATACATATATACATGTAAAATAAGCCCATATTATTGACATAACCTTGGTGACAGACTCAGCAATCAAAGTTTGACAGCTGAGGAACACTAATTTATCAGAGTTTGTCTGTAATAATTCGCTTCAATCCGATACTCTAGTCGTGATTTAAATTTGCTTTAAATGGCTATAAAACATATTCGACAAGTGATCTCTCTCAAACTTATTATACATAAGTAATGAGATGACGTTTAGTTGCTGATCGCCCACCTAACCGTCAGTTGATTTCCAGGTGCACATTTTGTTGATCCTGCTAACTAAGTCTTATGGGAAATATGGCGGATTCCCAAATTTGTGGGAGTCGATTAGATAGTACTGTGGTCGAACAAAATTTCTTAGGGTTAAATATACCCTCTTCAAATGTAGTGATTTAGGGGTGCCCCGCCCCAAACGGGGTGCTACCTACCACCCTCACCCCATGAAATATACTTTTCCCCTTTCCCGTAATGATAAACTCAAGATAAAGCCCCAGTTTTTTTGAGGGTGGAGTCGGTTTATAAGCAACTACCGGATCAACCAACCCCCGCCAAAAAACCCGGGGGGGAGGTCCGATCTACCCCACCCCTAAAACTGGGGGTCTGTGCATGACGACACCCTAAAACTGGAAGGGGGCAGGCATAAAACGCCCGCGTCATCAAACACTGGCTAACATTATATTGCACGAAAATGTCATACTCTTCTCTAATGCACTGTTGATTTTACTAATTGAAATGCGCATTATTACTTGGCGCTGAATTGTAATTGTATAAAAAACGCTGGACCCAAACACATACAGAAGATACGTCGCAAATGCGTCAAGATTGTGGAAGTTGCAGCTCTGTATTTAGGCAAGATATATTCTGCTAAGAAATTTTGGATTTAAAACCTTAGAGTATATAACGCCAATTACTAAATTCTGCGCTAATTTAAAATGTTGCGGACTCACTTATGACAACTTCGTCTTTGAAACTGCTCTGGAAGTGGAGTTTTTAACCATGCGTTTACCCGAATGGTTTCAGCACAACATGAATTTTAACGCTATTTCGGTTTAACGCTATAAAACAAATAAAATGACTAAAATTTTCAACTTTCAATGCGAGCAGCCCTAAATAGAAGGCAAAATTATGACACTAAGTAAGCGTAATATATCGATAGAAAAAGTTACGTACGGATTGATGACCCATGCCATGCTTTCGTCACGCTAGACTTTTGAATGAATGAACCTGGCTTGACCTGTATTAATGCTATTGATATGTCTTTAGTAACGTATTTTAGGCGCTGCAAAAGAATTCAAAACTACGGCTTTAATTCAATATTTGTTTTGCCGTCAACGCATGTTACATTTAGATGGTTTGACCGATTTGGAGCAAATTTTCAGCGCATATTTCTACACTGTAACCTGCGATTCCATGTCTTGGCTTAACTGCGTCCTTACAATGGTTATTAAATTTAGGACTGACGCTGTTACGACGGTTACACCGGAGTATCCAGTTCTTTTAAGAACCCTTTTCGTCCGTGAAAGCCAGTGCCGATCATTTTTTTTGAAATTTAATATGTATGTGCAAAAAAAAATTATTCCAAAAAAGTACTGTTTCCTTTTTAAAACTACACAAATAATTGTGTTTAATAGGAGACAAATAATCATAAATTAATATGAAATATTATACTATGGTAGGTA
>JASANE010013814.1:0-33244 GCA_030248225.1 Trileptium ribeirensis
TTTATACAAACGGTTAAGAAATGTAAGCAATATTTTATACAAACGGTTAAGAAATGTAAGCAATATTTTATACAAACGGTTAAGAAATGTAAGCGACCATTTATACAAACGGTTAAGAAATGTCAGCGACATTTTATACAAACGGTTAAGAAATGTAAGCAATATTTTTATACAAACGGTTGAGAAATGTAAGCAATATTTTTTATACAAACGGTTAAGAAATGTAAGCAATATTTTTTATACAAAGGGTTAAGAAATGTAAGCAATATTTTTTATACAAACGGTTAAGAAATGTAAGTAATAATTTTTATACAAACGGTTAAGAAATGTAAGCAATATTTTCATACAAACGGTTGAGAAATGTAAGCAATATTTTTTATACAACATGATTAACCGACACAATGCCGACGCATCCCGCTACAATTTTGAGTGCGAACGCCTTGAAGTGGTCGTGACAGGGCCGAAGCGGCCCTGTTACAATACTAGCCCATCTGAGAGACCGGAACAGAAGCAGGTGTGGCGCAGGTTAGGGAACAATAATCTATAATTTATTCAACCATTATTTAAAGTTCATACGTAGCCCATTATCACTGGGGCGTTAAATAACTTGTTGTTAGGTTGCATACTGTTGATTTGGTCCTGCTAATATCAGAAGATGAGAAATTCAGCATTGGCACAGATTCCATCTTTGAGGGAAACGATGAGTTTAGGCGTATGCAAAGAAGATTGGAGAAGGAAAATGAGATTCGATTTTCATAAACAGGAAAATTTGATTTTTTCAACGTGGTGGTGTGGAGCATTCGTCTAGGGGGAGCGGTGGCGGGGCGGCGCTTTTTCTACATGAGAGGCGCCTTTTCACAGTGGGGCGAGGACTGGTTTTTCACTGTACAGGGATGGATTTTCTGTCTTATAAACGGGCCAACGCTATCTGTTTCCAAAGAATATAGCCGAGAAGTGTTATTCAAATATTCAGCGCACTGAAGGCCAAACATTTTTTCAAGTAAGTCCGCAAAACATTTCGTTGAACTATTTGCTGCTAAGGATCTGAGGCAGCGACATTCGATGACCCGATTCCCGTGGACATTTTGGGGCATCCTGCTGGTTCCGTTCTGGTAGAGGCGCCCATCATTCCACCGACCACTCAGGTATCTGCACCAGCGAAAAGTATGGGTCGTAAAGCTATACGGGAGGCTTAATTGCAATTCACGACGTTCCGTTTTGGAAATCGAGGCAGACACTGTACGGAAGCTGCTGTATTCGACAATGAAATATCCAGAAATATGCAGTTTTATATACGAAGGTCCGCATATCGCTGGCATATTTACGGTCGAATGGGAAACAGTAACAATTTATTTTTCTATACAGGTAATTACTTAGCTATTGTATTATGTTTTGCAGCATGAAATTAAAAGTTTGAGACAGAATTTATTATTTGTCGGGGGCCTATAGGCTACCAAGGGGTTTTCCGGGGTTAAAATCCTATTTTTATTTCTTTTTCACAAAATCGCTTATCATAGGTATCCCTGGGTTTTTAGTTTTCTAAAATTTAAAATTTTATTTCCTTTTTAGGTAATTTGCATAAATCTTGTTCGTTTTAATTATTAGCTATGTACAGTCGTTTGTGTTTTTGTTCATTAAGTTCAGTCTTAGTTTCCGAATCTCAGAGAATACGGTTTCTAAAAGAGTGCTAACTACAGCTTCCTTCTTGTTACTTTTATGTTTTATTTGATTGGTTACGTTGCTAACGCTTTTACTTCCGGCTTTTGTTTATGATGGTTTTATATCACTGAGAGTGGTGATATACACGTTGGAGGATAGTATCGATACATTGAGAGTTCCTGGAATTGTTTACCGGTTATAGTGCGCTAGTAGTCCTACTGGAAAGGTGCCTACACTCGGCCCTTCGCCCAGTGGACTAGTAACTTGAATTACAGGAGACGCCTATACTTGGGTTTCCTTTTTTGTTTCACGGAAACAGTTATCTTTTCGGAAGCGTAAAGAATGCGTGGCCTGTGACTTGATTTCATGTACTAGAGTGAAGAGATGCCTAGCTTAAGGGAAGAGTAGTGATCGGCGACACAATTAAGTAACCGTATTCTTATTACTACTTTATTTAGAAATATTACCTTACCTTATAAAATAGTAGAAGTGGCCATAAGTCTAATAGGAGCGGTAGTTAGTAGAAACATATTAGGTTTAGTAATACTTTAAAATTTTGGCCCTCTCGTGTCGAGGGAGTGGTAACCAGGGCGAGAGTGCAGGTGGGACTCGAAAATATTAGTAGTGTAACTGCGTCGTCTGGCATCCGTCCGGGGTTGTCTACGCGGGAGTATTATTCTTCAGCAGACCGGGTGAGTAAGGGGATTGGTTGGGACGACCAAAAACTTGAGCATGTTACCTAAATAACAATTTACGTCATCCGTCCGGGGCCATACGTGTGAGCAAACTTCAACTGCATAGCAGTCGACCGCTACTGTATAGTTTTAATAACGTGGTCTGGCATCCGTCAGGGGTCGGCCTGTGTAATATAAGTGGCACTATTAGTGTAAATCTAAGGCTTTGGCTGAGGTAATTACATAATCGCATAGTGCACTTTCCGTCCGGGAGTGTGTGGTGTTAAAACCATAACGTTAGTAACGTAACACATAAAATAAACTCTAACCATTATCGCTCAAGTGTAACCTTTTAACAATAGCTTTGATAACTTATGTATACGACTAGGTCAAGTACTAGGTAGCTTTAACTTAACTTAACGGCTACAGTAATAGATAGGGATCGTTGAGAATACCGAAATCGGTGGTCGACGTGCATAGTGAAAGTAAACATCAGACTGTGCAAATCTAGTATCAGGCTGTGCATTAGTGAACGTCAGACTGTGCAATAGAGTCCAGTGGAATAAAAGCGTGAGCGAAAACAATCGCGTACTAAAGAATAGTACGGTCATTTTGGTTACGATAGCTCAAGCAGTCATTATTGAAAAACCAGTGTGAGGCCCGTGTGAGCTAAAATACGGTAATCAAAGCAGTGCCGAGGCTTTTCAAAACGGGTGTCGAGAATAACACGGTAGTCTAATACGAGTAGCGAATTAGTGCCGCGAGTGGTCTGTGCCATAGCTGTGCCTTAACATTTTATCATGTTGTAATAAACGTTCTAAATCTGTGTCTGTTGACCGATTATCTGGAACTCGAGCACGTAGAGCCGAGCAAGGATCGCGCCGCCTCGCAAAATATAAGGCGCTGAAACCGCTCACGAAAAAGAAAGACGCGCACCACACTAGCGTCCCGGCATTCTACTGGCCACACCTCGAACCGCACAATCTTTCGGTGAGGAATCCCGTCCCCTTTTAATTCCGATAGCCGACATAAGGAAAATTCCCCATCCAACCCCTACCCTCAACAAAACAACATAAAATAAAAGTATTGTAAAGGAATTACTAAGCTGAATACTTAAGGTTACCTAAATTTTGAAATTTTTGTTTTTCCTAAATTCTGTTCATTAGTGTTAGGGGTTTACCAGGGGGGTTTCCGGTCCAAACCCGTCCAAAATATTATTATTTAGGTTGAACTATTTACGACTCCAGACACTGAAAACTCGCCGTATTCGTAGTGACTTGATTTTGATCTACAAAATATTTCATGGTAGCGTGGATCTTGATGTCTTCAATTTTTTGCGGAAGAGTCCCAGCTTACACGTGGCCACAACCTGAGACTGCAGACAATAGACACGCCACGCTTAGAGCTCCGCCGAAATTTCTTCTCCCACCGAGGGATTCGGCTTTGGAATAGTCTTTCCTCCGATGTAGTTAATGCACCGTCACTGTCATCGCTCAAGTCAGGGCTTCATTCTTCGAACGGTTTGGCTTTATAACAATTGGTATATATTGCTTTTCATCATTACAATGCCTCGACCAATCGAGGCTCAATCCTCCCCAACGAAGGACTGATCGGATCGGCCTTGGAACGATCATATTCTCACTAACTCGATCAAGACGTCATCGATCAGTACCTATGGGGAAGAAGGTACATATACATATATAAAATCACCTAAAAACCCCGGGTTTATCACAATTTCATTTATTATACCCCTCCCCACCTGCGTCCGTGGTTTTGGTTTTCTTTTGTTTTCGAGCTTTTTCTTTTATTTTAGTGTTAATTTGCATAAATTAGCATTTGTTTTTTTGATTAGCTAACTCAAAAGTATTAATTAGTTAAGTTTTAATTTTAATTCAGTCTTTGGGTAGTCGTCTCTGGTATAATACGGCTGCAATACACGAGTTTATTTGGATTCTCGATTTGTTATTCACCTGGGTTCTTCATCTGGGTCGCCACAGACCCTCGAATGTATCGTTGAGTAAGTGACTATTCATCCATGGGTCGCCATGGAATGTTTCTTCAATCTTGTAGCTGTAATGAAAAAACAGCGAGCAGCATCCGAATATATCATGTTGGAGTGATTGAATCGTGGAACATTACCTTGTGAATTGTTTACCTAGATTGCGAACATCTTATATACTTCGGTTGACGATCTACTAAGGGGACTTAGCTAATATCTCAAGTTACATTTGAATTTTTTTTGGAGTTAGCTTTACGAGTTTTATTGTTCTGACGCAATCTACTTATGATTTTTGATTCTAATTGGTCCATGGATGAAGATGGAATGTAAGTGAGGGCTAGCTGTGCATCTAGTCTGGTAATATCAACCATCGCAACAAAAAGTCTAACCCAACTTGACAATAATTAACGTTGAGCCAAAAGTATGTTGCACAAATAGGTACTTGTTATCTTACTAACGTTACGTTAGTTCTAGTAATTTCCCAAGAAAAATCTGAGAGACCAAGAGTGTTAACTAATTATAACCGTATTAGAAATAACACGCGCCTAGCTGATCCGTCCGGCAGCGGGAACGTTATCATAAGGAAACGAATTAGCCTAATTCTAAGGAAGAGGATAAGGTAACCAAATAAACGTAAGAGGCGATCCGTCCGGTAGCTACGTACCTTTCCTATAGGGAAGGTAATATATATTAATTACACAGAATCTACAGGGTTCCCGCGACCGGGAGAAACCTGGGATTCGCAAAATTGTCTGGAAAGTTCTGGAATTTGGTTAAAATGGGTTGAAAACCGGGAAAGTGGCTTCAAAACCGGGAAAACGAGATCTAAAATTAAAAAAATTTGCGCCTTTGGATTTTGAACTTTAGAAAGGTTATTTACTTTCGAGATCACTGAACCAACTATATGTATCTTGAAACGTGTTAACCGCACGTATCCGCCCTTACAATAGTGGCAGCTCGAGTGCACACTGTTTTATTGTGTCAGTAATAGCGAATAACCGCACGTAGTCGCCCTTACAATAGTGGCAGCCCGGATACAGGGATGCGCTAGATATGGCTATGCGGCAACAGGATATTGGACAGTCTCAGATAGCCAAGAAAAAACGGCAGGCTAAGGCGCAGCTAGAAGAACTTAATGCGAAGCGGCAGGCCGTACAAGCTGATAATAATACCACTCTTGCTCAGATCAGAGCGCAGATGGTGGAGCTTCAGCGCATAGTCGACTCCTAATTGCATACTAGACAAGGCGGCGGCCGTTTATTGGGAAAGAGTGTGACGTCTCTTGCCTTCGGAGTCAAACAATGCAATCGGAAGGCTTTTGAAAAGTCAGTTCTGTTAGTATACACTGTTATTAATGAAGCTATTGAGGAACCAAAAACCGGGAATTTGAGCTGCAGCAACCGGGAAAAACCGGGAATTTGAAAGTCGCACAGCCGCGGGAACCCTGAATCTAGCAGTGATCCTTCCGGCACTGGTAGCTCTAAGGAAACTAAATAACATCACTAAACCAAGGAAACTAAAACTTGCGAAACAGTATCACCATTCTTATCCAAACTATACCAAGAGTCATTATCTTCCATGACTATTCCTGATGAGTGGCGATATGCACTTGTTACACCGATCCTGAAAAAGGGCATCAGATACGACAAGCGAAATTATCGGCCTATAAGTTTGACATTAGCTCCGTGTAAAATAATGGAAATGGTTATAAAAGATGTCATACTCTCTTTGGCATTAACCAACAAACTGTGGTCTCATAAACAATTTGGATTTGTTCCAGGCCGTTCTTGTGGACTCCAGCTGTTAGATTATCTAGACGTAGTGACGCGTATTGTGGACAGTGCAGACAGCGCGGACGCCATTTAACTTGACCTCTCTGAAGCATTTGATCGCGTCTCACACGAGCGACTATTAATCAAACTTTATGGATACCGCTTTCGTAATCCATTGCTGGGGTGGATTCGTTCATTTCTGTCGTCGCGCACACAAAGTGTAGTAGTCAACGGTGTGCACTCTCCTCCAGTTGAGGTCACTTCTGGTGTGCCGCAAGGATCTGTATTGGGTCCTATTTTATTCCTGTTTTACATCAACGATCTCGCAGAATCAACTAGTTGTTGTACCTGGATGTTTGCTGATGACACAAAGCTTCTTCGACAAATTCACCGTCAATATTCAGACATAGACACAAGGGATTTCCAAGCTGACATTCGGTCTTTGTCCCACTAGTGTGAAACATGGTTGCTACATTTCAACATTGAAAAGTTTGGATGTATTCATTTTGGTCACAACAACCAACAATATGAATATACCATCAACGAACAACGGATCTCATCAATGCAATCAATTAAGGACCTAGACGTCACAATAACACATAATCTCAAGCCGTCAGAGCACTGTTCTCGCGTAGCTGCCGAATCAAACAAGATTATCTATCACATGAAGCGTACTTTGCGATATTGGGATAAAACAACATTTTGTGCTCTCTACCTTGCACTTGTTAGATCGAAGCTGGAGTACGCAAGTAGTGCCTGGAGCCCATATTACCAGCGGGATATTGTTATTCTTGAGACGGTACAACCACGCACTACAAAGTTGATTCCCTCCTTACGAAATGCACCATACGAAGATCGTTTACGGATATTGGGTCTGCAAACGCTAAGAACTCGACGACTGCGTGCCGATCTGATTCTCTGTCACAAGCTTGTCCATGGCCTCGTAGATTTTGATTTCACTTCAATATTTTAACTGGCTTCGCATCGTCAGCTACGCCAACGTGATCTAAAACTACGACCATCTATATGCGGGTCCCATCTCTCATGCAGACACAATTTCTACTCCAACGGCGTTATCAATGTTTGGAATGCACTTCCTAACTCCGTCGTCACTGCTCCGACAACGAATCAATTTAAGACACGCCTCCACGACTCACAGGCGCTACCACAACTTTGATTTGTTTTCCGCCGCTGTATCGTTTTTCAGCTGAGCGACAACTTGATCCAATCTGTCGACCATACAAGCCGATGCATGCAATCGGCTAAAATTTCCCGATCTGTATTCGCAAATGGATTCCCAAGTTACTTTGCCACGAACCTACTCTTACTAGGTCGGGAGACCGGTAAGAATAAATAGCGTAATTCTAAGGCAAAGGTTATTCAAATAAACGTGCGAGTCGATCCGTCCTGCGACTACGTATCAAACTCAAAAGAGGATAGTATAAGGAAGTATTAGAGTAAATCTAAGGCAAAGGTTAAGTTATTCAAATAAACGTGCGGACCGATCCGTCTCGTACAACGCTGACAAGAGGACTTGGTAATACATACCCTAAATTCAAATAGTAGATAACTTACTCAGAATAATTGTGTGCTCAAACCTGAGACTGAGAAATAGCAAGGCTCACTCAACAAATAGGCAAAGTGAAACAAAACGAGTCTAAATCAAATTCTAACGGTATCTTTACAACTGAGTGGCAAAATTCTTCGTAGTCGACAAATCTTAAGAGGCAGAGGTATTCCAAAGTACAAAGGCATAGGTGGTTCAAATAGGCATAGGTGCGTTAAATAACTGGAACCGAACCGGTGTGTAATAAATATTGGCGTATTATACTAAGTATTGAGTAAATATTATAACCTTGGCTGTGTTAACTCAATATCGGACTCATTACCGAACAAATCGAAGTAGTCACGCCGCAACGCCAAACAGAATAAGGCACGGGAAATAAAGTAAACGCGCGCCGAGAAAACTCACTGCATTTGCCCACCGGCAGACTACTGCCATGTGTACGGACCACGCATCTTCGAGTGAAGAATCCCGTCCCATTCTAATAATCCGATAGCCGCCATAATAAACCATAGTCCACCCCTATCCCCAACAAAAGAAACCAATACAACAATTAGTGTCGGGGGTTCGCCAGGCTACTAAGGCTCCCCTGGGTCCAAAAACTATCTAACTTACTCTCCACTACCAAATTTTGCGTTTTTACAAAATTTCATTTATTATTGTCCCCCAACTATGGCGTTCTTTATTTCCTGATTTATCATCCTAGGTTGTTTATTTTTAAGCTATTTTGCATAAAAATGCACTCGTTTTACAAATTAGCTAACATGAAGTTAATTTTCAGTTCCTAGTTCTTGAGTTTGCGACTGGAGTGCACAAGAATTACATTTATTATTGTTATGCTTTTGTTTTAATCGGCGACATAGCTACCTGTTTACGTAGTAGCTTAGGTTTATGATTGCATCAGGTTAGAGACTTGGTCAGAGCGGTACGATTAATTATAACTCGAGTCCTCGCATGATTTTTAATTGTTTTCTTTTGCTTTTATGGCTTGTAGAGTAGCATATGAGCCAAACACAAAGGAATTGCGTAGTGTGGTGTAGGTGTGTGCGCAACTCATTATTTTGTCGTTTTGAGCTAATATGACTAAAGACGGAGCTTAGAAGTGCTCAGAGCTTCAGATCTGGGTACCTTAATACCAATTTAGTAAATAACTTTAGTAATAATGAATTACCAAGAAAAACCGTAGGTATTCAGGCATAAAGAACGAAGCCCTAGGTGTTCGGTGGCATATATTTCTAATACAAATAGATATTTCAATATCGGCCTGTGTCGAGTGGGGTTTCCGGGGTTAGTGTAATACGGGGGTTCAACTCAATGAGAAATCCGGGGCGAGTAAGGGACGTAGACTAGGACTACCAAGACTTAAGATCATTTCTCTCCTAATAACCACCTGTTGTCGCATTCCGTTCGGGTGCCGGAGGATTGAACTAGACAAGTTCCAACCAAGGTGTACTTAAATTCCACAACGTAGTTCGTAATATACCGTATTACGCATTCCGGTCGGTTATAACCGCTTTAATATAAGAAACTTATTGCCATAATTCTAAGGTAAGAGTTAAGGTAATCATTTAATCGCACAGTACGCATTCAGGTCGGGTGTAACTGTACCAACCTCACAAGAGAAATACTAAATAAAGATAACCTAACTCCTAACTTTAATAACATAAAAGCGAAAAGTCAGTAGCCTGAAGTGTGGTATTTGAATAGCTCGGGACGAGAAATAAAAATTACCGGTAGGTAAAATTAGACACAATTCGAAAAGAACTGTGATATATATATATCGGCTGGGACTCGTATACCTTATTATCACAACCGTCTTACTAATAACTACGTTTTTGGTGTTCAAGTCTTTGGATTGAGACTGCCTAGAACTATCCATACCGTAACACTAACTAGAGTCACGCCGCAGCGCTATAGAAATTTACAAGCTAAAAGAACGCGTACCACTTCACTGTCCCACCGGCATTCTACTGGGCAAACCTCGGACCACACATTCTTCGGTGAAGAAACCCGCCCCCTCTTAAATTGCGATAGCCGTCACAAAAGTTTCCAGTCCAATCCTACCCCCATTCAAACATAAAAATATAATATGCTGACCAAGATGTCGTGTAAAAGTGGGTAACAGTAATAATAAAATAAGTGGTCAGTATTTTCCAAAATCAAACATTACCGCAAGCCCTAAGTAAGGCAGAATCCAAAATAGAAGTTATATCGTATCAGGAATTATTAGACCACATAACCAGGACGTTTTACGCAAGCCCGTATCAATTTTAAAATATTTAAATGCCACTTCAGAGAACACCACGTACTACAATGGCACACTGAGAATCGACGCCGAAAGAACGGCGAGAGCGGAAAACAAGCACAACCAAAGAAATAGAAGATACGATCAAAGAATTTGTTCCGTGAGCACCCGAACCAAAAAGAAAAGAGCAACAAGAAGATAAAAGAAACTTGCTAGAAACATACACCGAAACGTTCCAAGAAGAAGCAACCAACTACAGATGATCTGGATAAAGAAGTCCGAGAAGCAATACAAAGATCGCAACAGCAACAAGAAAATCAAATGTGATTTATAAGGAAACGTGCAACGTTGACAAAAGAACTTCAACGAGTATGTAAAAACTGGAACCACAACGAATCAGAGATACACGCACAACCTATAAGAGGGTCACAAAGCACAGAAGTGGAAGAAAGAAGTTCAAATCGACAAGATGACGAAATCTGAAACAAGAAATGCCTAACGGGCCGGTTAGCATATTCAAAGACATTTAACACTCTGGGCTCTCCAAATTGTGGGCTGGCATTTTCAAGTATTTCCTGCTAAAAACCGAGTGCTCCCGGTTCGTTCCACCATGTCAAAGATTTGGGCTCCCCTCCCCTCCCCGGTTCACCACCTCTTGGCAAATTTTTGTTTCCAATCGGTGTAAAGTACATAAAATGTGATCAAATTTTATAGTAAAATTCCTTCCTTGCTTCAAAATCGTTTTTATTTCTATTTTTTACCATTTTTCTTTTGGTAAAATCGGGCGCCACCGGTTCTGAAACAGCCCGCACGGTTCATGCCCCCTTGCAAAATTTTCAGCGAATAGAGAGCCCAGACACTAGCAATCAAACAGCAAGCGTGGCTAATCAAGGGTCGATTTTGGAGGTCGGTCAAATACGGGAGTGATGCACAACCAATGTGGATTTATACCAGTCGCCCCCGGATATGGACAAAGATTAGTTGCAAGCAGTGGATAAATGCTGAACCGACAGCAACTCCTTCCGTAAATCAAATGAATTTTCAACAGCAACCAACGACGGGAATGAATGCTGGTCTAGTGGACGCATTGATACGGATGGCAACGAATCAAACTCCGGCGAAAATACCGTTCCACGGACGATCAGCCAAGCAATTATGGTGAAAATTGAGAACGATGTTCGCAATCTTTGGGCGTATAAAGGTGGCGATAGATCCGCGAAATTTCCGAAGGTTCTCGAGAACGTATTAGCGCATGTCCGTATCGATGGCGATTATTAAAAGTCACGAGTCCTCAATGTGAAAATAAAACGAAAAACCGAGGAGTACCTGGAGGTACTAGCCATCGAGAAAGGCGACGCGACGGACCATATGAACAAACTCCAAAGCATTCTAGTATACGCATCGCGTCATTTGACAACAAAAGGGATACTGAATTCAATAATGGTCGAAGTACCTGAATCAGTGTTAATAACTAGCCTCAATATTTGAAAGAGATTATGTGAGTCAAAGAGGAAACGTTCGCGTCATAGGCGAAAAAGTCGACCCGGTAGCAAACTTACATCATCAGATCAATCAAGGATTACGAGGCACGGAAGAACAACCACTGCTATGTCGCGAAGTATGGTTGACCAATTGGAGCGAGGATGGCCCAAACACAGTTCAATTCACGTCGAGAGATGTCAAGATCAAAAATATACTATCCACAATCGCAATAGCGAATACAACGATTTAACAACCAACCAGTGCGGCCGCAGTGTCAACAACAATCGCAGTACACGTAGTCAACTGTGATGCCAGCACCATTGATGCTCATGGTAACAGGAAATGTTGTACAACAACCAGCGCAGCCCTATTACCCAGTCGTAGCTTTACTGTTAAAACCTCATTAAGGGCCGTATCTACCGCATACTCACAACGAATGGAATGAATTACACACATATATAGCAAATGACTGGGCTATAACAAAAGTGCGGGGACAAGGATAGGATATGTCCATTGCATTAGCACGTCAAACAATTGTAAAACTACCAGAACTTTATCTGTGTTTGTGTTATCTGAAGTAGGTAAAGAGACTTCTATAAAGGTTATCTCAGCTTTCCTGTGCTTAAAATAAACTTACAGAGTTTCTTAATATTGCAGTCCTTTAAACTGCCTTTTTTAAGTAGTCCATTGGCAAATATTCTCTTCCTAGTCTGTGCGTGGCGAGAGCAGCTATACAGAAGATGCTCAAATGTTTCATCAACGCCAAAGTAATCACACTATTTTCCATCATTTTTACCGTATGTAAGTAGTACTTCAACCAGCTATGCCCAGTAATTGCTTGAATAAACTGCCTGAGAGTATTCTTCGTTAGACCTATGAGAAATCTACAACGTCTGTCTTCTGGAATGCCAACCATACTCTTCGTTTGCTTACAAGCTATCTCTTGTCTCCATCTTGTAGTAAACTTCCTATGCAACCATGACTGTATCATCGTGGTTACTTTTTTCCTGGCAACGGCAAGTATCGGTTCTGGCCCTGTTGGACGTTTAGCAAAGCCTCTACGTGAAAATTCGTCAACTCTTTCGTTACCTCCAATGTTACTATGTCCAGGAATCCATGCTAGCAGTACCTCATTATGCCAAGATAATATTTCCAGGCTTGTCTTACACTATGACCAACTTGCATCTAACCTGCTCAGCAATATGTTCTTTGAGTGCAGCGCGGCTGTCTGAAAATGTTCGTATTTTGATATTACAGGTTTCTTTACCCATAATATTATCTGCGCACGTTTTAATTGCGTATTTAATTTCCGTCTGAAACACAGTACAGTGCTGAATGGTCACATGCTCCAGCGGATTTCCCATCAATTGTTTTAACAAGAAATCCATCTATGTAACACACAATAACATTATCTGTGTTTCTAATATGATTTGTTTCTCTAGACCAGCTCTCTCGACTGGGAAACAGAGTCTTCCAAGTAATTCGTCCGGTCCACCGCGGCGAGACGAAATCGCTAGGGTAGTTTAAGATGGGAATTTCTCCCTGAATATCACTTATATTGCGTTGTTGCACTAATATCTCATTTCACATATCAGAGCTTATACATTTTATTCTATGTAGCTCTCTAACACCTTCTTCCACCACGTGTAGGTCAGTCGGAAGACTGTTCAACACAACTTCCATACTTAGCTTGAAGCCATGGAGTAACCGGAATTCCGGTTCCGGTTCCGGCGAAAATCGTGTTCCGGTTCCGGCAAAGGGCAAAAACCATACCGGAACCGGAATTCCGGTTTACCACGTTTTTTGCTTCATCCTGTAATCCAAACATATGTAATATATATTACACAATGATAAAGCTCCAATACAACCAAGCAAAAGAAAAGATTAACTAACCAATTTGCCGTGTGAAACGTAAGTAGGGCACATAATTTGAGCAGGAGTTTTTCATAATAACCTGCAAGAGTTTGTTAAATCAAAGCTAGGTCGATGCTTGTAGCAGCTATTGTACACATCCAGAAGTCTGTGGGATACGTTTGAATTAAACCGGTCCAACTCGGTAACAGAGTATGGCTTACGCAGAAGTACTTAGGGTATGCTTGGCTAACATAAATTGCGTCAGGCACCCGCCAGGGCGCTTGTACACTTGGTAAATCAGTCTAAATTAAAGTAAACTAACGTTATCTGCAACGCATCTAGAAACTGTTTTATTCGACTAACTAACGCATGAAGGTACTTTTCTTTTTTATAAGCACGTTTATTGTCATGTAGCTTGAAGCATATTTTGTCTCTTTGATATCTATCTACCAACCATTCCGCTGTCTTCAACAGAAATGATGTTGAACATATCGGTCTAAAGCTCTTTACTTTGAGATAGTTATCTTTTCCTGTCTTTGGTATAAATGAGACTAACGCCTCCGTTCTCTAATCGACTAACTAACGCATGAAGGTACTTTTCTTTTTTATAAGCATGTTAATTGTCATGTAGCTTGAAGCATATATCGGTCAAAAGCTCTTTACTTCGAGATAGTTACCTTTACCTGTCTTTGGTATAAATGAGACTAACGCATCCGTTCTCTAATCGACTAACTAACGCATGAAGGTACTGTTCTTTTTTTATAAGCACGTTTATTGTCATGTAGCTTGAAGCATATTTTGTCTCTTAGATATCTATCTACCAACCTTTCCGCTGTCTTCAACAGAAATGATGTTAAACATATCGGTCTAAAGCCCTTTACTTTGAGATAGTTATCTTTACCTGTCTTTGGTATAAATGAGACTAACGCCTCCGTTCTCTAATCGACTAACTAACGCATGAAGGTACTTTTCTTTTTTATAATAATGTTAATTGTCATGTAGCTTGAAGCATATATCGGTCAAAAGCTCTTTACTTCGAGATTGTTGTCTTTACCTGGCTTTGGTACAAATAGACTAACGCCTCCTTCCATGCTTTCCATCACCTTTCTTTAGTTGACTGAGTCTCACTTTATGTCCTAACATACATATATTTGCTAAACATGAACTTCCGTTAGCACAAGCCACCTTCTCACAGAAGGACTTCCAAGATCTCTTCTTCGCAAGCTTTATCCCTTCTTTGTAAGTCCGTTGAACAGTCCGATATCTGTTCCAATTTAAGTCTAATCTGGATCTAATTGCAAGTCTGTATAGCTTTCTTGATCTCTGCCCAAGAAAGTCAAGTTTAGGTGACCACCAACTTAACTCCTTAATCATGCTTTTGATAAGAAGACAGGATACATCTTTTGCTTCATTTATTGCGCTCGCTACGGTTATCTCATCCATATCGATTTCTTCTGAATTAAACTCGTATCCAAATATCTCCGAGTTTGAAATGTTTTGACGAAGATTTCGTTTAAATAATTCCACTTCGAGTTTTCTCAGGTTATGATATCTTCTCAGCAGGCGAAAATCGTGTTCCGGTTGCGGTTCCGGCAAAGGGCAAAAACCATACCGGAACCGGAATTCCGGTTTAAAAATTTTGTTTGAAATTTTCCACGTTTTTTGCTTCATCCTGTAATCCAAACATATGTACTATATTATACAATGATCAAGCTCCAATACAACCAAGCAAAAGAAAAGATTAACTAACCAATTTGCCCTGTGAAACGTAAGTAGGGCACATAATTTGAGCAGGAATTTTTCATAATAGCCTGTAGCAGTTTGTTAAATCAAAGCCAGGTCGATGCTTGTAGCAGCTATTTTACACATCCAGAAGTCTGTGGGATACGTTTGAATTAAACCGGTCCAACTCGGTAACAGAGTATGGCTTACGCAGAAGTACTTAGGGGATGCTTGGCTAACATAAATTGCGTCAAGCACCCGCCAGTGCGCGCGCGGTAAATCAGCCTAAATTGACGTAAACTAACATTATCTGCAACGCAGCTAGAAACTGCTTTCTTGGCAATGAACTGTATTTATTGAAACTGTGCGAGCAGTATCACAGTGTGTCTCATTTATAGCATTCTGATTAGAAAGTTATCATCATTATGATCTAACTGACGGGCACTGTTTGTCCAACGCTAGCCTAACCAGTGTCTCTGACCATTGATCAAAAAATTACCTTCTATCTATTATTTTCTAATCTAATTCTAATCATATAAACCAATAATTTTAAGTTTCCTACAGAAGAACATGCAACAAACGTATGTGTAGTAAAGGGAGACGACTGGAGACAGAGCGAAAGTGTGTATTCTACGCTCCAAGCTTTGTAAGCACATTCGATTTGCCGCAGTATACGCAATGGTATATAGTGGAAGACATTTTGAAATCTGAATGTCCAAAAACCGACATATTTGATCGATAAATAAATATTATTTGCTTCCGCAGTCTTTAAAGTTTCAGAAAGGCAATAATACCATCGCAATACATTAAGTTTAATGTAAAAGTTATTTTTAATGCATTTTAAATCCACTATACCTTCATTTCTTCCGCCATCTGTTTTACTGTATATATATAAATTTCGAAGACCAGGTTCCGGATCCGGTTTAAATGGACGGTTCCGGTTCCGGGTATTCCTTTCTTCTCAGGTTATGATACTTATCTTCAATAACCTCTTCCGTATACTCAAATTCTATAGCGCTATCATCTGAAAATGTATTGTCATCTAACACTCGCTAGTTGGCATTCTTACCCACACTATTGAAATCAGTGAAAGTAACATCTATTTTCTCTGATCTCACTTTTGTAACAAATGTTGGCTTATCACCAACGTGCATTATATATCTAGATTTGTACATACTGCAAAATCCAATAGATCTAGTTCTCTTAACTAGCTGTGAGCGTAGTATAGCCCTTGATTGCTATCTGCCTCCGTATGATTGATTCATATTTCTTCTTACCCACCCCCCGGGTTCCTCTACGGTTCACTATGGGATGTTGGTCATCCCCTTTCTGATGCTGGCGCAACCGCGTCGCCGTATCTGCTGAAATACTACGCGCATTAGCAAACAGTGTCTGAAAATGAGTATCTGAATTTGGTTCGGTGGCGCGTAACGCAGCGTCCTCCAAATTGATCCGTTAAAGCAATGGTGCGGTCCGCGGCCTGTTGCTCTTGCACTAAGGGTGAGGGTTCAGTGGCGCTTACAGCTGCCCTCCCCTCACTGGTCTCAGAAGAGGAAAATTCGGTAGCGCTAAAAGCAGCTCCCCTTCTACTTCTGAGACCCAGTCTAATTTCAGGTTCTCCTAAGTGCTCGACCAGTTTGCACTGGCCCTTTCCTGAGCTCTCATCACCTTCGCTATGAGGGTCTGAGGGCATGTCATTATTATTATCCATCTGAAACACGTAATACAGTATGCAAATATATTTCAGAAAATTATCTTATATTTCGCAATATCATAATTCTCGTGTTGTCCCACATGGGACCGAAAGTTGAACTCAAAATTTATGCCTAACCTGGTCAGGTCTTCAACTAGGAGTCCAATGTTATCTGCAACAGTCTGAAATTTCAGGTTTACTTCGTATTTATTCTCGCTGAAACAACTTTCATTTAACTTTTCATAAACAATACATGGAAACCCCTTTTTATTCCATGTTAATCTAATATTGTTGGTTTGACAATTTTTCAAAGTGCCGGACCAGCACAACACATCATTTACAGGGAATGTCAAATCTTTTGCCTCAAAATAGCAATTTTGTAACATTTTCATTTCAAACCAAAAGATACCAGAGCCTGTTTTCGCCGAGTGACGTCGAGTAAACCGTCTCCCGACGCCACACGTTACCAAAATCTACGCTACGGTGAACCAACAGGCTAGGTTTGTAGAAGGATGGAATGAATTCACGGCACGGCAACAGACACATAACCGACTGGAAACACTGACTCAAGGCCAAGGTCTATGCGACAAACCCTGTTGAATCAAACCTCTATGAGATGTCATGGATGCGGACGGTTAGGCCATAGAGCGGGGCAGTATTATGAACGTAGCGCGATTGAAGGGCCTAAGAAACAGCCAACAACAATCAAGTACGTAATAACCGTTACTGAGTGTGCCAAGTCAAAATAATCCCCAATAAATGATGCGAATAATCAACCATCGAAGACAAGCGGGGTGAAACAACGACAAAATAGTTAGGAACGGCCGATAAAGTGCGATGTTATAAGTAACTATGAAGGAAAAGATCACTTCGTAAGAATCGAACAAGTCAAGAAACCGGAGGAACATAAACCATGTTCGGATCCAACGGTTCTCTCTCGAATTTATATCGACATGTATTTGGAATGAAATAAAAAGCTATGGGAATTAATTGATATCGGATCACAAATGACGATAATAAGCGCGAATTAATATTTCAGCCATTTGCCATTGAAAAAACTACATTATTGTCCTATAGCGCTCAACATGCGATCAACGTTGCCAATATAGATAACAATCTCGTCGGCATACATGTAGCAACTGCAACTTATTTTGGCAATTATGCCTGTCGAAGGAGCTGTGTACATGTTAAACAGTATGGGTCCAAGAACACTGCCTTGGGGTACACCATACAGTACGTATATTGTTACGTTTAGAGGAAGAACCGTTGAAGGCAACGTACTGCAGCCGATCAGAAAGATAATTCTGGAGCCATCATAGACAAGCTCCGGAAATATGAAAGTATGAATGTAGGCGATGTAGAAAAATGTCGTGATCAACGCTATCGAAGGCGGCCGATAGATCAAGCGCAACACCTGCCGTTGAGCGTCCAAGAGATTTCACGTATATGAAGTCGCTGAGCAATTTGAGAAGCAAGGTTTCAGTGGAATGATTCGGACGGTAAGCGGAGTGCACAGGTGATAATAAAATCATGAAGGAACTGGTGTTGCTGCAAGCGCAGGGCGACCGCTTGTTCAGTTAGCTTTGACAAAATAGACATGTTGGAAATAGGCCGGTAATTCCCAAGGATGTTGGTATCGAGCGATGATTTTTTCAGCAGTAGTTTTACAACTGATACTGTTTCACGGGCTGACATCACATCGCTTGCGTGGGATAAATTTAGTATTAATCCGAAAACAGGAACTACAGTTTCTGCACAATCCTTCACAATGGACATAGGAATAGGATCCAGAATGCACTGTGCTACTGTTTTAGGCATAATCTTTTTGTGCAGCATGGATTTAATAACCAACGGCTTGTTGCTGCCGGCACCCTCCAGTCGATTGCGCATAAACCCATTGGTCTTGTCTTGACATAACATCTGGTACACACGCTTTGAGGGAAGATAATACCGAAGACGATCCATAATTATCGGCCTCTAGGTGTCTGAAGAATCCGTAACAATATTATTATTTTTCGATATCCTATTGGGATTTACGTATGGAACGATAGCGGGACCGTTGTATGATATCACTTATAAACGAGCAAGGATGATGAAATTAGATCAATTATGTATGGAGGAAACACAACAAGCATTTGATGCTTTGAAAGTAAAAACGACGGCGCCCCCAGTTATCGTGACCTGTACAAACAGTTTATCTTTACACGAATGCAAGCCAGCTAGGGATTGGAAATATGTTGTCGCAGGAAGACGAAGTTGGAAAGGCACACGTCAAACACTACGGGAGTACCACGCGGAGAAAACGCGTCATTCCATCACGGAACAGGTATGTTTGGCGGAACGTTAGAGCAATATAACATTTCCAGCCGTATCTTCTAGGAAACCATACTACGATTACGGATCACGCACCATTACCGCAAATTCTTAATAATAAAAAGCGGCCTCTTGAAAAAATGACGGCGCGATTGGTAAGCGTGGCTGACAAGATTTTGGAATACGACTATATGGCCAGTATACGAACCAGGTCGATATCACCAAAATGCGGATTGTATGTCGCGAACACCTGTTGTGACGGAACCGAAAACTTAGAAATTCCCGAGGAAAAACCAAGTTATCAGTAAACAAACGCAATCTGTTCTTATTAACTGACACACAACTGGACTAGACGCGAAATCAAAGGATGGAATTATCGAGCAACTCCGAGCCCAAATCGAGGAATTACGTCAACGGTACCACATACTAATTCGGCAGTATCTTCGGGATACAATGGTCATTGGACGAATTTCTAAATACGAAACGAACATAGATGCGTAATAGTCCAGAAATTGTGGTCTACCCTGGGGAATATGCTGATATTATTACAACACATATCTGAAAGTTGATCTCGCGCGTGGAACTATCGGAGAGTAGTATGCATCCAAAATGTTGTCAATTCAAACAGGCAACACATTCAAAAACGGTGAGTTATGGCATAACAGTAGTATTGCCTTTGAATTCGTGAATAGCAAAAACGAACAAAAATTTCGCGACAAAGCGCAATCTCAACATGCGAAAGTACACATCTGGCATTTCACGGTCCAGCACAAGCTTCGATTCTTAGATGTCATTTATGGGGCACAATAACGGTCAGTGATAGGATGGTAACACACCTAAGATTTTCAACACGAAACGAAGTCCGAATGTGCAAAATCCAAATCAATTAGTAAAAAAACAAGTACTACAGCGACATATATAACTTTCGATGCCAATTCGATTTTAACGAAACTGCCAAAAAGGATTTCGCCAAAACATTTTTCTGAAAGCACTGCCTTAAGAACAGTACCATATCACCGCATATTGAGCCACATTTGACTCTCTTGATAAACATTAATAACTAGTCGGTAGTGGAACTACATTTGTGAGCGGAGCTTGGGCTGTGGCATTACGAATGTACTCAATTTTATGTTCTTGTAACTACATTGCATGGGGCATAGGGCTTTATCATTGGTAAAAATATTATATTTGAATTCTTCGACCCAAAAAACCCTATAATGTTTTGTTCGAAACGACTCTATTTCAATAAATAACACAAATATTGCAAAATTCTCCATTTTAGCTGCATAAAATTAACTAATTAGCTAATTACTAATTAACCACTCAAAAATTTTTAGTCCCAAATATCAGGTGCACACTCTGACATGATAGGCTTTCAAACAAAAAAAGTTTTTAAAATCCGTTCAGTGGTTCTTGGGATCCGTCGGACCCAACGAACGAACGGACGGACATCGACCTTTTTACTCCCAGGCAGAAAATAAAAACGCTTCGCTCGGCTTCGCCGAGCTCCGCTCAATAAGGATTGCAACAATGATTTTTTTGTTTTTGGACTTTAATACCATAATATTTTTATGTTTAACAGGATCGGTATTCGGTCGGACAGAGAGATGTTACATGGCCAGTGTAAGGCGCATTATACTGCGCCGATAGTGGAAGGACGCTTGAAAGAACAAAAAATGCCTGATGCTGGATCCTGTCGGGTTAATCTAACCGAGTTATTGCCTCGACTGTGTGGGGCAAAGTATATGGACTTCGGTCCGTACCGCTTCGGGGTTCGCCGCACAATACGCTCCTGTTAGCTTGACATTAGTTTAGCCAGATAGCCTCAGTACAATTGCTAATCGAACAACCGGGGATATAAGGGAATTGTTAAGCTAAACCCTAAAAGGTTAGTTACATACATAAATTTTTAGTTTTTTCAATTTTTCGTTCAATACCTGACATAGCTTGCGGAAATTATTTCGTAATTAGTTTTAGCTGCCATCCAAACCCAGTCCCAAAATTTCGATTGACGTTTGTTTCTTACTCTCGTGAATTGTTTTATTTATTATATAATTAATATTAGAATTGTTTGCTTTGTTCGTCTCTGATATGCATAAATTCTTAAACTTTTCTTGACGATAAGACAAGCTACTAGTTGTGAGGCAACAGTAATTAGATTTCAAACGTGCGTTTGTTACTTGTTTAAAATTTATTACTGGCCGAAAAATGGTAGGATCTAGGATTTTCTAGGTGGTTTGGACATGTTCGTGGGAAACTAGCGGGTGGACAAATTTCAATATTTCACATTTTTGTGTTGTGTGTTCATTTTCTGCAATGATAGCATTATTAGGTGTCGTATCTGCCATATTATCAACCCGACGCTACTCGTAAAGCATTGGGTCATTCTATATTTTTGTGTGTTTCGTACAATCTGGATCGAAGCGACGTAATCCACTATCCACAGTTACCGGTAGCCGTCATAGCAGCAAAACACCCACCTATGCCCAAATTAAAAATATGGCGGTTTTGTTCAAGTATAGTGGTATGCTTAATATTTTTATATTGGCATAGCGTTAGGTGTATTGCACGAAAGCATATGATACAAATAGAGTAATCTGAAAACTTGGGCTGAGATAGGATTCAGGCCTACTAACTTCTATCGTTGAATCCATGCTCTATCAACATATGTTTTCCAGGAATTTCGTAGCAATTATAAGCTGCTGTATTCGATATTCCCATGTCTTTTTTAAGTTCTAGCACCTGCTTTTATTCGAATGTACCATATATTTCAATTTTATTTAATATTTTGTCTAGTCGAGCAGAAGGTTGGGAGACCGTATTGTACAACTTCCTTTCCAACCACAGAATCATACCTGAGACCTACCATTAATTGTTTCCTCTAATTCATTACCTTAATTGAATATTAACAGTGTACGGTTTAAACTAAAAAGATTATTAATAAGCCACAGAGATACGCCGCGAATGTCAAATAAGCGTGTCGATGTGGAATAACCTATATACATAGTTATGTTGTGAAAGCCCCTTCCCTTGCGTCCTTCAAGGCTCGATTCCGCTCTTCCGGTGCCATTGCGGCACTGTGTATTCTACCTTGCCCATTTCAGGTTTCAGGTCCCAATTAAGGGACCTAATCCAGTAATAACTGCTCCTACAGCTCGCTAAAACAAGCAGATGATTACCCGATATCCTTATGACGGTATCGGTGAATAAATCACATCTTTATATCTTCTGTCAAATGGACTAGGGATTGCTCAGTGGGTAGAGTGTTTGCCCGTTGTAGTGGAAAGTTTTGAGTTCGAATGTTTCTCACCACAACTTTTCATCAAGTAGCTTGTGTCATTAGATTTATATGGCTGCAGTGTCTACGTGTACCTAAAGGAAGCCGGATCAATAAATATAATGGCTAGGATTGGTGTGACGTTGCGCTGTGATTTTAGCAGGGAGTAACCGGAATTCCTGTTTCGGCGAAGGTCGTGTTCCGGTTGCGGTTTCGGCAAAAGGCAGAAACCATGGCGGAAACGCAATTCTGGTTAAAAATTGTCCATATTTTCTGCTTCATCTGCGGCCCAACCATACGTTATATATACAAAATTACCAAGTTTCAAAACATCCAAACAGAAGAAGAGATTAACGCAGCAAGTAGCCGCGTCAAACGTAAGTAGGATACAATTTAAATAGGAATTTTTCACCTTCGTCAGGCGGGAGTTTGTTAACAAAACAAAACTAGGTCGATACTTGTAGTAGCTTGACCAATCTGAAATCTGCGGTATATATTAGAATTGAACGGGTTCAACTGGACATATAACAGAGTAAAATTATTGAAGTACTTTGCTGTAAGATTTGCTAATATAAATTGCGTGAAACACCAGCCAGTGCACTTGTAAACTTTGTAGGTAGTCGGTGTACGTTGGAGTAAAGTAGTAAATAACATCAGAAACTGTGTTCTTGGCAAGGAACTGCATGTATTGAAAAGGTGCTAGCCGTATCACTGTTTGACTCATGTATAACATTCTGCTCAGAAAATCATCATCATCTAAACGAGGGGCACTGATTGCCCAACGCCCACCAGACCAATGTCTATGGCCACCGATCAAAAAAATAAAGTGTACCTTTTTGTCTTTTAGAACCATTAAACTTTTATTTTAAAGTTTTTACGTGATAACGTGCAATACACTAACTAAAGGGAGGCGATTGGAAACAGGGCTAAATTGTCAAGTCTACGCTCTATGTTTTAAAAGAACATTCAGTTTGACGCAATTTACGCAAACCTGTACAGTGAAATCCTTTTCCCGTTGGTAGCCCAAAAACCGACATCTTGATCGATAAATAAATATTAGCAGTTCCTACAGTGAAATAAGAAGGAAAAGGTATTGTATAGTTATGTTATTTCACACTGCAATTTGATGAGTTCGAATTTTGTTTTTCTAGATATGAAAATCACTCGATAATATAAAATGTATGTTTGCATTTGCAAGAGATGGCAGATTTAGCCGAATTTTTGGTTAGGGGAACCGGAATATAATTCTAATCAATTCGAGTGTCGTTTTATAGCAAATTATATTTTTAACTAAATTAATAATAATTTTGAGTTAACAAATAGGTATTATTTATCGCTCAGCATGCGACATCCGTGGGATTTTAAAATGTTTGGCCATATGGAAGTCAGCGTGACTCCGTACGCGCTCCGCTCGTTCAAGCAGTATCCGGCGAAAGATTGGCATAACTGGTTTTTGCGGTACGTCAAAGGCAACATTGTTCCATGGTCGGTACCGTTTGCCGTTTTCCTTTCGTCGTATATGTACATTTCAAATGAGTATGCCCGAAGTCTTCGAAAGGGTTACGAGGACGACTAGCGAAAACAACTGAGTCCACGATGCTTTGTGTTGGTTTTTGATCGGTTCTCGTATAGAAATAATTATAATTTAAAGCGATAGATTTGTATTTTTACTATAGATACTATAATCTTGAATATGAATGTTTGTAGTAGCTGTACTGAGTACGAGAGTAACGTTTCTGATACAAGTTATCGTAATAGTTTTTTTGTAAATTAAGTTTTATAAGTTGGGAATTGCGATTGTCGAAAGGACAGCATTTCGCACACGTGGGCTAACAGCTACCTTTTGCTGCTTAAGAAAAATGGATAGAACTACCTAAATTATCTTGCGGTATCAGAGACTCCTGCAAAGCATTCCGAAACATGGCATGAATGTTTCTTTAACCGTATCGAACATATGAGAGATTTTTTTATTGGAAGTTACTTTGAGCTTGTCAGGAGCGAGTTATAAATGACTGACTGGTCTTTGGATTAGAAGCTAGAGCACGCGCTAAAAAATGACTGTCGTATTTCGAACTTGCCAGGAGTGAGTGGTTCTTTGGTGATTTCGAAACTACTAAATTTAATAAACCCTGTTCGTCGAACAAATTTCTTTCGAGCGAGTTACAGTCATTTTTGGCGAGCACAGTTAGCTTTGGAAGACCAGGTTTTTTTGAACCTTAAGACCTTACACACCGAGTTATTGGTGCTAAATTGATGTAAAGTAAAGCCGAACAATTTTTACTCGTTTGTGGCGCTCATTTACTCATCCGAACTCGCCGGTAACTACAGTCACTGCCAGAAATCAGTGCAATCCAATTCGCCATAATTGATTTATTATAAATTTTGACCAAACCTATTCAGAAATTTGTGGAAACTCGAAAATATAGCGCAGTTTCATTACATTAGCTTTGTTGCCATTTTTACTTCAATAAATTTTAGAATTTCGTACCGGAAATTTTTCAAATTTCGTAAAAGTATATTTTTCGTAGATTGCAGTAATCGTATAATATTCGGCGAACTACAGTACTCGCCAATAATGACTATCACTCGCTCGAAAGAAATTATTCGTTCTAAAATAAATTTTGCTATTGATTTAGTTTCGAAATCTCGAGCGATCCATTCGCTCGTAATGCGACAGTAATTTTTGACGCATACTGTAAGTTTATAGTAACATTGGTATTTTTTGTACTTTTTGGGATGCTTTTTACAAAACTGTTTTTATGCTTCTATATCCAGCATAAGCTTAGGTGGGGTAATCGCTTCAAATTGCGCTCTGACAGATATAAGCTTGCTAGCAATAGCGATTAGCACACATAATATTTTTGCTACTTTTCGTAACTTCACGTTCCCGATTTGTTAACGTATATGCGTGGTTATGCCAACCTCCTGGGCTCTCCATTCACTGAGAATGCTGCCAGGGGGCATGACCCTGGAGCCTGGTTCCGAAACGGGAGCGCCCTATTTTTCCAAGAGAAAACGGTTAAAAATCGTGTCAGAAACACTGCCAAAACCCTTTGATGGAAACGAAAAGCTATTTTGAATTAAATTTTGAGACAAAATGAGAAATTTCTGGCTTAATAACACATTTTTAATACAAATTTTGAATGCCAGGGTCCCCACCCCCATTTGGAGAACCCAGCTCATAACAGGCAAATGTTTCATAAAGAATATCTTTAGCGAAGTGTCGGCTTTGTGCTGTATCTCCTTCGATCCTAGCTCGCAGTCTAAACATCTCTCTCCAGAGCAATTCGTTGTAAAACATATTTTTTCCGTCAATTTTAATACTCTGACACTGTCGAACCTACTACCAGCAAAAGGTAAATTTCTTCGGGAAAAGGTTCCGTATCCAGCATAGCTACAGTACCCGCCAAAAATGACTGTTGCTCGCTCGAAATAAATTTGTTCTAAAAATAGAATTTTCTATTAATTTAAATAGTTGCGAAATCTCGAGCGAGCCACTCGCTCGAAACGCGACGGTCATTTTTGGCGAGTACTGTATGCCTAAAGAGCAACGTCTTCGATTGCTCTGTTCTTAAGCTCAAAAAATACAGTGAAGAATTTTCGTATGATGCCGTACCTGCATACTTTTGTAATAATTGCTGAATATATCGAGCACATTTAGTTCTCAAGTAGTTACTCTCAGCCCGGGTTTACGTGGTCCTTCATTACAGGGGGTGATTGTGGAAAGGTGTTTGGCAACTGCGCGACTCTCTTTTGCTCTCAGCCTCTGATTGCAACTGTTGATAGTGCCTAAGTAATAGCAATCATCGACCATTTAAGAATGTAACATTTTTAGGATTTAGCCGCAGGTAAATTGTGCATTAAATAGATTATAATTTCAAATATTTTTGTTGTACGGATTGTATCGTGGGTGGCTACGTTGCTGATATAAACCACCAGCGATATCGGTTATGAACGGAATGGAAACTATACTGTTCTTATGTTTTTGGTACAAGCGAAGAAATTGGTGTGATATCTTTTTAGTTTTGGTTTATGCTTGGGAGTACGGCTGAACGCGTCAAACCCCGTCTACAGAGCACGAAGAAATGTCTAAGGTTTTTCAGGGAAACAAAGTTGTGTTTACTTGTTTTTCTAAGCATTTGCCGTATTTCCCTTCCTTTAAATATCGTCTATACCAGTATATATTTATAGTTTGATAAATATTAGCATCTTCTGTTGAGCCTTTGGTTCACTAAATTTGAAACAATAGGAACATTTTTTGCACCAAGTCCGCAGTTTTATAGAGACGAACGATAAACCATGTGTCTAAGGCGGTCATGCACCGCCGATAGTTGAAACGAATTATCTGTTAGGTTCTCAATTTGCTAAATATTGTGGTGGTCAATGCTTGGCAATTTTATCACATAACGGTCCGGAAATCTGGTTTTAATATTTGTTTCAAATTTATTCAAATGGTTGTGAATTGTCGATCGACGGGCTTCCAATATCCAAAGATTGTATGCCAATTGTTATATCCGAAGCTTTTATCTGACTATTCATTATAGCAATTTTTGATCCGCATAGTGTTTCAGTGTTGTTCGTCATGAAAAATTAAGACAGCTTGCATATATATATAACATGGACGCAACCTAAATTAGCTCACGATGTTATTTTGTGTATGACTGATTGAAAGGTGTGGCGGTAAATATTGTTTTTGGTGATGTTATTCTTTGCCAAGTTTTTAGATTCTAATACTAACATGCGTATTTAGTAAATGTTTGTCTAGACTTCATTGGTACGGGCGCTTAAAATGAAAAATGTTGTAACAGTGAAATTTTATTTTGATCACCGCCATATCTAGACGTAATAAAACAAGATTGTGACTGGGACCAGTGTAACCTTTAGGGGCCGAAATGAAATATATGCTTTGCCGTTTTCGATATACTAAGCCTAAGCTAACGATTCTATATGAGCCATGTACTAAGTCTGAGTCGGAAGCTGTTCTTTTTTCCAACGTTATGAAGCCAGGCCCCTAAAGGTGACATGAGCCGTGACTGCAGTAGATATGTCTGTATATATTGCTTTGATGCTAGGGATTTTACTGTATCCTACGGTAGTTATGGGCGACTAGGGATAAGAATATATTTTGAATATTGCCACTGTACCGGGTTGTCATTAAGTAAGCTTTGACTACCGTTTATTTCGGCTGTTTGTCCGGCAAAATATTCAAAATCCCTGTAGCGTTGATTTTGCGGATCGATGATTGTAAGGCACGATACAACAAAGGAACTAGGACTTCCGCGTTGTGTTGCTGGAACGGGGATGCCTTAATTTGCGCCTGTGCCGGCAAAGGCTACTACGGCCAAAAAATTACCTTGCAAACAGACCAAAACTAAACCAGTTGCATATCTTTGACAATTGCCGCCGTGAATATGAATGTGACCGGTCGATGGAAGGTCGCAGCATCTCTTGGGTGACTAGTTTTGTAGTCTAGGGCCTAGCGGAGATTGTACGTTGCAGGTTTGGAATCATAAAATTCCATCTGTGTATGTGTGATCGACCATAACTCGTGAACGACTTAATCGATTTTCATGCTCTTAGGATTATTCGACCCGGCATAGATTTACCTTGTACATATACGAGCGTTTTTGAATTAAGGTCTGGCTCCTTATATTAACTTTCGAATTTGTTTCTCTGGTTGGTTTTATTCCATCGTAATATAATAAAGACCGATGCGCATTTTTTTCGATTAAAGCTCCGGTTTTGATATACGGGAGTAGGCGCCCCCATTATTGCTGGACCCAGAAGTCGAAAATTAGTTGTGACGTTTTTGGCGACCGTGAAGTTTCACTTGGGGGTTTAGGGCAATAAGAACTTATTAGTGTTAGTTTTGTATCCTTTACTGTGCAATATCCATAGCGTTACTAGTTCTAAAAGTGGAAGACATCTGTGCCAATGTAAAGAGTATCCGTGTCAAACATTTTGAGGTTAGTGATTTTATGTGGTGCTCACATTCATTCGAGCAGGTGTAGTGTAACGTAAACGATCCTGGTCATCCGTCACACTGTGGAGGCAGTGAAAGTTTTGAAACTCCATAATTTTTTTCAATTTTCGCTAATTTTATCGACTTTTTGCCAAATTGTTTCCTAAACTTTTGCTAATCTGTGCCTATTTTTTCCACTTTTGCGGTTCTTGCGCGGTGGAGCACCACTCTGGTTAGATCATCTGTCAAGGTGTGCGACCCCTCTGGGCGCGGTACCCTTGTACCTCTTGTGAACATGTATGGTTATAATAGATATTGCTCGCATGATAGGTTTAGGAAATTTTTATGCCTAAGTCTGTAGTTTGCAGAAATTCATGACTCATCACTAGGCATATCTCAGTTATTTTGAAATAGCTGGCGCAATAATAGGTTAATGCTCAGACTTATGGCCAATGGAATCTTTAGGGGCCGGACATTATATAATTAGTAAAAGAGCAGCTTGTAGAGCGGGTTTAGGGGCGGCAGCCGCCAGACTTATGCTTACTCTTAGTAGTTAGTAAGCATAATCTAAGTTAGCTTAGGCTATACTTGCTAAATTGGCAACGGCGTGGCATGTATTTCACCTCCGTCCCTAAAAGTTATATAACTGCGCCTCGGTAACTTCTGGCTATTTATTAAACCGACCACATACATTGAACTTTAGGGAGGATTCTAATCGTTTTTGTGTCCACGAAAAGATTGAAGAGAACCTTATGCCATTAAACAACGGCCAGTGTTTTTACAAACCCTAATACGTACTAACATAAATTTTTTTGAGGCATTTAGCCGCATACACGCTTTAGTTATATACTCCATATTTCCTAAACTAATTCGTTTCAGGAAGCTCAGTTCTTGTATGGGACCGTTTATTATATTGAGTGAGGTTCTTTGTGAATCGTTGTAGGGATTAGATCAAAAAACTTTAATCTTTTACTAAGACATTTTGGCCAGTTTGGATTTTTATTACTTAGCACTCTCTCCATAGAAATACTCGTGTGACAGCATACATTACGACCCAATGTACCAATCGGGTGTTGTCGTGTGGCGCGCGTTTGCACATGCGGTGTGGTTGGCTCGTTTTATGATATTCTTAGCAACACATCCTACATAGCGTAGTGCCTAACATGCAAGCCTCAACCAAAATGGTCTGGGTTGAATACACTACCGGGGCTAACATGGCAAATTTGCGTTGACCAGAGTCCCTACCTTCGACCCACAGCGTGAGGGCACACGTCGGGAACTTTGAAAGGTATGTTTTTGGTTGATGCTAAAGTTTCAAGAGGAAATGACTCGAATTTTGATAGAGGCTCCAGCGAATATTTTGTTTTGTTTTATTCTCTGGCCTAGGTCGCAACTCAAACTCCGGACTATTAATTGTTCTTTTTTTCGCTTAACCGAAGCAGGCTACATTTCAAGTAGCAGAGTCTCTACAGAATGTTATTTTAAAACGGTAATTCACAAGAAAATGCAGTATTGTAGCCGCGATGAGCTCGTTAATACGTTTTACTTCAATTTTTATCGGTTATGTAATATATACAAACAATTTGGAAACAACTACGAATCTCGGATATAGAATAGAATAATAATTATGAAAAAGGAATCGGGTTAAGCTAAAATTTGCCTTTTAGGGTCATACAGACGCCGCCTGTTCTCGCCTGAAAAATTTACGGGACACTAAATTTCTCCGCAGTTTTAGATTCCATTTTGTCTTTACAGCAGTTTATGAAAAAGGAATCGGGTTAAGCTAAAATTTGCCTTTTAGGGTCATATAGACGCCGTCTGTTCTCGCCTGAAAAATTTACGGGACACTAATTTCTCCGCAGTTTTAGATTCCATTTTGTCTTTACAGCAGTTACGCGAACAGTCTTAGTAGCATATTAGTGCAGAAGTACGTGCTTCGTAGAAAACAAGCGCATGCTTAGTAATTTAGTATTGCGGTATATTTTTTCCTGATTTTTAAAGGATTATTTTTTGAAATCTAAGATGACGGCTCGAACTTTGTTACGAGAGCCAAATCTTGCATGAAATTCAGCTCGTTTTTAGGGATATTTTGCCCAAATAAATACTACTGCAGTTTGTAGATCCTATAATTTTCGAGAAATATAGATAGATGTTTTCCGGTAATGTGAAAATTAGCATTTTAATACTGAATTATTATTGTAAATCAATCTATACATATATATTAATTGGTGTACGCAAATCGATTTCACGTCAATCATCCTTTGTAAATAAACATTGGTCAAAAACTGCAGTTTGAATCAATCTTTTGCGCTTTACGTGCATTTATATGTGTGTTTGTTTATTTAACTACCAAAGAACAGTCATAAAAGCATATTTCAGCGTAATCAGACTCAGTGGCGTCGCCAAGCGGAGAGGCACGGAGGGCCGTACCCCTCCAATGCGAATTTACAGCTAACTTCAGAAAGCATTGGTGCCCCCACAGTTCGGATTTTGTGCCCCTCCAGAAAGCCTAGGTGCCCCCAGTTTGGATTTTCTAGCTACGCCCCTGATCAGACTTAAGGTATATATCATGCAGGCATGAGATCAGGAAGCTACGCTCCTTGAGGCCTCCGACCCCCATTGAAGGTCCTGGTCTACCGCTCTAGCAGTTAACCCTATCCCTCTGAAAGTACACCCTGCTCTCCCTGGTGCTACGTAACAAGTCTCCACTACACCTGCCCCCAAATCAAGGTGCCTTGGAGCGCTGAAAATTTCAGCACAAGGTGGCAAAAATAGGTTAAACATTGGTAAAAATGGGGCTTCCACGGTAGTTCAACATTTGTCAGCACCCCTGAAGGACCCCCCTCAGAGGGTCTGTGCACCCCCCATATCGAATGTGCCCCGAGACCTCGGGCCCGTCAGCATGTACGGGTATATATATTCACACTTTCAAATTTTCAGTTAAAAATTTGTGCTCCAAATGCCATCAATCGTAGACCAGAATTTGAACGTATGTTATGCTGGATTTGTTCTATGTTTTTGGTGATTTTAAAACGTGTGAACACTGTTGAAACCTTGGCCCATTATATCGTCGTATTATGGTTAGAAAAAAAATAACTTAGAGTGGAGCGTTCTGTCCGACCAAGGCTTAGTATATGAGTCATATGAGGACCTTAGCATAGGACAAGGCTTAGTATATCGAGAATGGCACAAACTGCATTTCAGTTTGGCTCCTAAAAGTTAAATTGGCCCAGCAGTTGTAAATGATTTTATTTTAGCCATCAGCAATTGCAACCAAGATGCGTTTGGTGTATTTTTTAGCCACTTCACGTGTGATCGAGCTTAACTGGCGGTGATAGATAAATTAGGCTGGTCGATGAAAGCCCAGAATGACGATTATCTCAATTATATATGATTGCATTCCTCTTCAGATGCGCATTCTGTTGTCAAAATTAACACCAGGATTAAAAAATGCTGGGAAATAAAATTTAACAAAATATTGCAAAATAAGCATTCAAATTTTAAGTTTTATATATTCTAATTTCGCTGCAAATTTGCGACTAAATTTTGGGTGAAATCATGTTTGAAGTTTGACGAATTTTTTTCAGATTTTAATCGTAGCAAAAATTTTACGTTTATTATAGTGTTTATCCGTTATATTTCCAATTGACCACAGAACGGTAAAAGACGGCTTTTCAGATCATACAAGTGATATGCGCGTCTGTATACTTTCAACATAACACATGATGTTTTGCATTAATGCAACATATCAGTCAAAAATACATATTCGTAGTTCGTTAGTTTAGTAGTTAGTTTAGTTCAAATACTATATGACAATTCAAATTTGATAGTCTGCGTCTCGTCCGATTATTCCAGATAAGATTTGAAAATTGGGGAGAGGGCGCTTCGTAGGACAGCTCTAGCCAAAATACATATAATGTGAAAAAAGTGAAAACATAAATTGCCAAATGCAACATCGTTTTAATTCTTGCCTTATCAATAGAAGATATTTTGAACAGTGGGAAACTGTTCCCCAATTCAAAAAGTGCGGGGACCAGTCTTCCTGTGCTCTACTTATCTGCGCCCATCAATTATTCCATTTAAAATACATCTATTTTCGACTAATATTTAACCTAAAATACTAGCTGGAACGTGTGATTTTCTGAACTGAATGAAGTTGCATATTTAGTATATGTAATGGGATTTAGGTCCTGCGTGTATTACTCTGTTTGAAAACGAGTGTATATATAGAACCGATATTTAGAATTCTTTTGGATTACTCTTCACAACATATTCCGATTTATCTAATCACAGTGCTATCGAAACTACATTGAAAATATGTTTCCATGAAATTTAAAAGATTTTTGATTTTTGCTCCAAATTCTTTTAATTCAAAGCACTATTCTTTGAAATTTCAAAGATAATTCTTAATAAGATGATTTTTTTAAAAATTCTTTGAAATTTCAAAGATAATTCTTAATAAGATGATTTTTTTAAAAATTCTTTGAAATTTCAAAGATAATTCTTAATAAGATGATTTTTTTAAAAATTCTTTGAAATTTCAAAGATAATTCTTAATAAGATGATTTTTTTAAAAATTCTTTGAAATTTCAAAGATAATTCTTAATAAGATGATTTTTTAAAAAATTCTTTGAAATTTCAAAGATAATTCTTAATAAGATGATTTTTTTAAATTCTTTGAAATTTCAAATATAATTCTTAATAAGATAATTTTTTTAAAAATTCTTTGAAATTTCAAAGATAATTCTTAATAAGATGATTTTTTAAAAAATTCTTTGAAATTTCAAAGATAATTCTTAATAAGATGATTTTTTTAAATTCTTTGAAATTTCAAGATAATTCTTAATAAGATGATTTTTTTCAAACTATTCCTATAAATTTCAAAGATAATTCTTAATAAGATGATTTTTTTAAAAATTCTTTGAAATTTCAAAGATGATCAATTCTTAATAAGATGATTTTTTAAAAAATTCTTTGAAATTTCAAAGATAATTCTTAAAGCAATACGGTAAGTTAACGAGAGGAAAA
>JASANE010013816.1:0-76900 GCA_030248225.1 Trileptium ribeirensis
GTAATAGTTGCATACTGCAATAGGCTACATAAACAAGGCGGTTTCGTCTAACAAATCGTCCACAGGGCACACACACACAAATAGATACATGTACATATTTTATATATGATATGTCCTAGCTGCATGGAAAGTGACAATCCGGGTTCCACGTTGACAATCCTACCTAGCGTAAGTAGCGATTGTCTCTATACGTTGCAAGTGGGGTTCTGGCGTTTTCCGGGGCGGTTTTAGAAGTCCATTCACCATTCCCAGAGTGTTCTACCCGTCTGCTCTGGTTAGTTCCCCGATCAGGGTACCTTAGACGGCGGCGGGCCTTCGAGTTAGCCCGGCATCCGTCGTTCCGCATGCTTGCGAGGACTACCAAAAGTGCGGTTTCCGCTTATTTTTGACTTGTTGTTTTCCGTGACCATTGCTTAGTATATTGCTAAAACCAAGTAAATTTAATATTTTTGATTTCGGTCTTAATAAACGTGGTTTCTTGAACGTGCAGTCGGGGGCCTCCTATTCCCGGACGGTCGTGACCGTCAACCCTACAACACATAGTGTCGGCTAGTTGGACTTTCGGCCAATTTCCAGTTCCCTTCGGCGTGGGGCTCCATCTTTGGTCTTACAGGTCGGTCGAGGCGGCTCATTTCCTCTTAATTCAGTCCGTCGGTAACACTCGTCCCTAATAGATCCGTAAATTACAAACACTTTTGCGCACATAATTCAGTACTACAAATTACACCTTTATACCAAATGCTGCATTAATATAGCAATACTTTTACACAAAATGCTTCATTAATATAGCAAGATTTTTTTACACAAAATGTTTCATTATTATAACACTACTTTTACACAAAATGTTTCATTAATATAGCAATATTTTACACAAAATGTTTCATTATGATAGCAATACTTTTACACAAAATGTTTCATTATTATAACACTACTTTTACACAAAATGTTTCATTAATATAGCAATATTTTTACACAAAATGTTTCATTATTATAGCAATACTTTTACACAAAATGTTCCATTATTATAACGATACTTTTACACAAAATATTTCATTAATATAACAATATTTTATACCAAATGTTTCGTGATTATAAACGAGTTATTATGCGCGGTATTTTATACAAAATCGATATCTAACACAATGCCACCTTTGTATATAACCGGCCAGGTGTCGGCGCTTCCCGGTACGAATTTTGAGTACAAAAGTCCCGAAATGTCCGTGACAGGGCCGAAGCGGCCCTGTTACACTACGACACCTTTTTATAATACAATGCTTCACACATAAACTGAATTGCAATGGATGGAATTTAAGCTTTCAAAAGTTACGGCATTCATTAATTTCGCCTCTACCTCTAAAGTATTCTTTGTTACGATTGCAGCATCGAACTACAGCCGGACTGAGAAAGTATTGGACAGCCTCAGTTTTTCGGAAGCTGCTTATCTACATTACTTTAAAAATAATCTAAAAATGATATCGCATTGGTGAATGCTAATTGTGAGAATTCGTACATTAGCGGTCTTGTTTTAGACCACTGAAGTAACTTTTGATACATTGGTACGTGTCTTTGGGAATAACTGTACAGGTTGGGACATACGATTTAGTGAAACCAATAGCCTGACTGAGTATCACGGAATATTAGAGTGGCGTCGTTCAACAAGTAGAAATACGCCTGTTAAAAATTAGAAACACGACAGCAGCATATACACGTAGCAAACCGTATATCATCTGGCAGGTGTTTGTGACAGTTCCAAAGCGATTTCGAACCCAATAACCTCTTCGAAGTAGCTAGTGGTTCTTATGTTTATGTGTTTATATTTATGTTTAAACTGAGCTTTATATCGATCAGTTGATCAGACTATAATGCGTGACTGAACTTAACACGTATCCACCAACCACCCTATTTTGTATTTTCAAAAAAGCTTGTTCAAGAACGTATTTTTTCGTTATGAAAACCTGTGAAAAAGTGTTCTGGAACACGCCACAATCAGACTACAAACGAGACATTTTGTGTTAGCGACATTTGCTGAATATTGATCAGTTTTTGTCGCCAATGAAATTTTGTCGAAATTGAATTGAGTTAATTTTGTTCGCGAACATCACTGTACAATGTATATAACAGTTTCTTTTATAACATCACGTTTACGTTGAATTTGTTCCCAAACAGAGACTATCTCTAACTGAAATCAGCTAAGCGTTAAAGGACCGTTTTAGCCCGATTGGAAATTGCTGAAATTTTGTTCGATATTACATGTTGATTTTTTTTCTGGGGTTGAATTTGATTTTGCCTATTTTCTGTTAGCTGAAAGTCAATCAAAATAAGCACTTCGTTCTGTAACAGCGGTTATCGATTCCACATCGCCTTTTACAAAGTAAGATGGCTGGTGGTTACATGTTAAGTTTAGTCGCCCGTAAGTTAAGGGCCTGTGACGTCATATGCATGTCATCATTCTCACAAAATAAGCCTAAGCCTTAATCTACGTTTTGACAATTATGTGGTCCTTAGATTATTGTTAAACTTATGTTGAGGTCATCTCAAATTATTATATAATTGTGGGTATATAATAATCTCCCTCTCGCACTAAGCCGTTTCTTGTGTCACAAATGACGTGATGCCTTTAAACTTACATTTGGTGATGGGTTGAAAACACATAAGTAATTTATATACATAAATATATGCATAAAGATACAACCGTTAGGTGCTTAACTGTAAGCAATAGCAAGTATTTGTGGCGGCTAGTCCGAACAAAAATTACTGTCTGAGTTGCCCGCTAAAATGTGACCAAGTGCACAGTAGCTAATTTCTATGAAACTACTTCAATCCGAAAATTCACATTCAATTGGGGCACAGGCATGTTGCGTTTAGTGCTTTTAAATTCTTTTGTGTTTCTTCAGCACTATCGCCATCTTTAAGCTAGGTTTGCCGTTAATATCGAGCAAGCAATATATAAGTTAATAATAATTTTTTGGATAATTGCTAGAGTAGTCAAAATTTTAGCTGTAAAACCTGAGCACCTTCTTAGAACTGCCAACGCGTATCAACAAAACACGTTTCAGGTCATCAATAACCCGAATAATGTATTCTATAACAATTCTTTTTACGCTGTAAGGCTTCGCACAACATTATTGCTAGATTACAATTTTACAATTTTGGATCTGTATTACTATAGTAAATTTTTGCATCTACCTTTCTATAGTTGCGATATTCGAAACATATCTTTGACATCATCCATGTCACGATTATGACATTAACCTGTTGACCGACTCATAAAATATTCTCCACTCTTACTTTTCAAGAACCTGCTGCTTGCTTGCATGATGTCTCAATAATTATGCTGAAAAATTATATGTTTTATCGTTGTTTGTAAATTATGAAAGTTGTTGATAATGGGAGCACATGGAACACCTTTTTACGCTCAAGTTACATTAGATTGTATATAAGGGGTCTTGAGTGTAGAGATAACTATACACAGTTGCATATACATTTTGAAAAAGAAAGAGAATAAAACGGATGCGGTTGCTTTTTGGTAAAATAAGAATATAATCTTACAATTATCATAGATCACAAAAATCCAGTTTTTGTAAGCAAATTAAGAAGCAGTGTCCGCCAGAATATTGACTCAAACATGTCTGTGGGACTATATCTACAAAAATACATCACAACAGTTATTGACAGCTGCTGACTTCTTGTGCACTTTCCGAAAAAACCATTAAATATCAAAAATTGTATTACGGTGGAGTAAACTCACTACCAACGAAATGTGTTGAAACAGCATTCTATATAAAATTGGACTAAATTATTCAAAAAGTATTTTAAAAATGTCATGATGATTAATACTATAACAGTTTCGAGCAGTGAAGAATAGACCTTAGCAACATTTTTCATGATCAGTATCTGACACTGTCTTCCACACATCCTTATGCATTTGAAACTTCCAAAGCAATAATAATAAATCTTCAAAACTAACTGCGCGCGTTAAACAATTTTTAAAGTAAGTCAGTTCTGTCTCAAGCTTGTATTAGAAATTTAATGTGGTCAAAACAAAAAAACTTATAGGATAAACCACACAGAACATATTTTGAGAAAATACACATTTTGGTTGAAAAAATACTCTATCTTGATCATACAAATATGTTTATCGTATATAACTTTAATACCTTCAGGTGTACAGTGGTAAATATGAAATACTAAATTTGTGTGATAAATGGTGGTCGTTAAATAAACACATATTATTTGGATCGTATGATACAAATATCGTTCAATGGCAATGTCAATCTTGATACGTCGATAGCTTTATTGTAAACCATTCGCACAAAAATATTTCAGTGTTAAAGCCCACAGCTATAAATAAGACTTTGAGAAGTGTAGCAGTTATTACAGGTAGAAATACTGAAGATTTTAAAAAATGTGGATTAAAATTAACTTCGCAGCAAAAGAAGCCACACAAACCATGTTACACCAAAAAGGCTATAACGCAAATCAGTCAAAACAATAATTGTCATCAATGGCGGTGCCAAAAATTCTGAACTGGAACATTCTGGTGAGGTACAACTTAGATATGTATTCAGGAATACATATTTTCAACAGTGGAACTTGGGGGAGGGGAGGGGTGGCTCGGGATTGGATTGGGGCACGACCCTCGGTAGCCCACCGTGGTGACGCCCCTGATTATTTAACTACTCAACAATTTAACGTAACATTTCAGGCTGTATATGAATACCCCTGCGTGCGTTAACATGTGCCGTATACAACGATAATACGTGTACACTTACTTTTGAGATCTGCATTTGACTATCGGACATTGCTCGTACTTAGCGATTTGACAACATGCATAAAAAGATTTTACATATATACATTGAATATGTAGTGCAACCTGTAACCAGCAGTTCGAATCAAATCGTTGTACTTGCATGGTACACCACGAATTTAAAAATAAAAAAATAAAAAAGTCAGTGTAGAGCTATCAAGCAAACCAATTTTGAAACACGTAGTTTAATGTCAAAAGGAAAATAACGACAGGTGGTCAGTTTCATAATTTTACAGCATGTTCAGCATGGTACGACATTCTAGGCACGACCCGTACTAGACACTGTAATTTCTGGTCGGTACCATGTATTACCACTTGCTCTCATGTCAACGATAAATAATTTGCAGATGCATATAGTTTGCGACAAATACAGCACCAACGACCATACAGTTCCCAGCAACAGGTTTCAGTACTGTATGAGAAGTGTCAGGTACTACCAGCTAACCTGAATGATGACATGACTACACGCGGTTTAATTTTATCCTGTGCATTTAACAGTACCGGAGAAATATTACATGCTGCCATGTTCACATATCGCGACAGTACTTATACACAAGGTTTTAAGAATGCAACATAATGTTAATTTTTTAATACTAAAGCTAAATGCAAGCAGTTATTGGGATGCAACAGGCCATGCAATATCTCCTGTGAATTTTGTAGTTGTGTTGTGTCTGCGACAGATGGTGACTATCGAATCTCCTCCTACACTTCCTATGATTGCATTTGAGTGTACCTACGTGATAAGATGTTATCAGTTCCACGGCGCTGGTTGATGATGATTCCATTAGATAAAAAAATAAGTAGCTTTGCTTTTACCATGACGATTATACACGACTTGATTATGAAACGGAGTCCTCGTCACTTCCGGTTTTAAGGTATACCATGTGTTTTGAAGGATAAAATTCGGGTATAAAAGTCCGACTCTCAGCTCGAAAATTCATTCTGTTTCATTTCTGAGATGTCGAAGCTCACTATCAACAACCACCTTGTCGAGACGCACACTGGATACAATGTGCCGATCAGCAAAAGTCAACTTTTCGCCAACTTTCGAGACGTAGCTCGGGAGACATTTATGTTTCCCGACTACGTTGAAGCCGGAGCCAAGCGTTGAACTGTGTATTACAAAGAGTTCGGCGATGCCATTGGTTACGACCCAAGTGGCGTTCCAGCAACCATCTTAGCGCTGGTTGTCAACAAAAACCACGCGCTTACCGCGATGGCGTTCGCGAACTGGAGCGACGTCTAAACCTGGTGCTAATGCACCTTATCCCAACAGCCCTCGCAAGGGCTATTAATTAATGTGGAACTAAGTATAGGGAAACCGAGAGGTTATCCACCCAAATGTTAAAGCAGCCATGGTTCAGTATTTTTGTCGGTTTTTTACCGTTACAGATACAATATAATACAAAATATAATATAAGGTGCCAGTTATGGTACATTGGCTCTTTTCTGCACCAACAGCTCTGAGCTCTGTACTGTAAATAGAAAACAATCGTTCTACAAAAAATGGAGGGGTTCGTGTGCATGCCGTGTGTTCAGTAGCCTAGCAGTATAACACTGGTGGCTCTGAACAAAGTCAACGGTGTGACATGTTTTCGAACATTGTCCAACCGAAGCGCTGCTATTAGATGAAAAATGGAAGCTGTTAATTCAGTAGTATAAACATGGTGGTTCAGGGCTGCTTCTGCAGCTGATTCTTTTCTTTTTTTTATTTCATTATACAATATATACACTTACTTATTACAATTCCATGTATCCAATACATTGTTATAAAAAGGTTCACTATACGCAATATTAAACGTATCACACACAGTTTGTACATCAATTTCGTAACATCATCATTATTTGTTTCGCTCAGGCAACCACCTGGCCACGTATGTGCCCACTGACTCGGTTGATCCAGCACGCAAGCCAAACATCCATGCTCTTTACGAACTCGTAACTCGTTTACCACTTTATGAACGTTCTCTTCGCGCAGTCTCGCCTTGACTTCAGCCCGCATACCCTTTACATCCAACCCAATCACTTCTTCTAGCGCTTCCCAAAAGTTCATACCCTTCCTCATTAAATCCAAGACAGCCTCATTAAATCCAAGACAGCATTTGAAATTGTTGCATTGGCCATTTTTAACCGACCGTACAAGACGAGAGATGAAAGCAATACTGAACAAACTCAAAGTTTCAAGTTCTTTTATAGCAAATGGTACCACCAAAACATGTCACATGACATCACTGGCATTGTGACGAAGGTACAAAGTAGTCTGATGATTCATGAATCACATCATACTTTCGATATTCTAATTGTTTACATTTTAAACAAATCTACAAGTACACTATTATACATAGGATAAAATGACGGTGAAATAAATGACAGTTTATACATGGCACATTCAAACGATAAACCTTTATTCAACATATCTTCAATCAATCCCACAGCTTCAATCATTTCAGCCCTTTGTTTTTGTAGTCGCCTCAGCTCAATCTCGAAATGTGATAGTCCATCAATGTAGTCACCAGTCCTTTCGCACTCCATCTTGAGCTCATTTACTTCGTTTTGTCCTTGATCTATTTCGTTCCTTAGATAATCGCGTTTCACCACGTTCAGTACCGACACTCGTTCGTTGTTGCCCATTATTGCAATTTAAATACTAACTAGTCTTCAATCCTTTTTATACTAAAGTGGCGCCTGTTGCTTGCAAGCCACGTCATCGAATGACATCATTACATGATTCAGCATCATAATATGTTATCCCAAACATCATCATGACAAACTTCCGATGATTTCATCAAAAAATTTTCGTCATCCTCGTCAAACACCTACTACTTTCCGGCTCGACAATGGTATATAAAGGATCACAATCGTCTATTACCAATTCATTTTCGTTTTTCAACTCTAGCGAATGGTCGTATAATCTCTTAAGAACGCTAATGGCGCTCAATTGCAATTTGTGTTCAAAGAACTTTACGCGAAAGGATCATCTTTATCGTCACATGGCTACGGTTGATAACGGCCCAAAATTTAACTGCGATATATGTGGTATCATGTTTACTCGAAAGGATAATTTGAAACGACATCTGAAAGCACATGAAGTGGATTTGATGGAAGTGGCAATGGATGTCGAATTGGATGCAGAGATGCACGAGCACGAATGCATTATTTGTGGAACATGTTTCCATGGAAATCATAGTTTACAACGACACCAGAAGAAACACGAAGCCGACTTAATCGAAGTGGCTAGTGAAATAATTGACGATGTACAGACGGCAAGAAGAGATAATTAAAGACATCGAGAAGCTATTGAAATTGACGAATTCGATGCAATTAAGTTGGAAAAATGGACGAAGGCTTTAAAAGGATACTTGGAAAGCTATTATTTGGTGCCATGTAAAGCAATTAACGATGTTGTAATATTCATAAATGATTTACAACCAATAATTCATCTACTTTTGAAGAATGAAGCTAATAAAATACTGATAAGCGTGGAACGTGTATTAAGAAAGCTTGATGGTAAGCAAATAACTGTGCATTTTAATTGTAAAGCTAGATATATTCTACCCGGATTTAATGCTAACAGTGAAATAACCGATATATGTGAACTGGGGGTACAACGGCTACAAAATAGCGGTATAATAGGTGCAACGTATGGGTACAAGGGGTACAAAGTATGGGTACAATGGGTACAAAGTATGGATACAATGGGTACAAAATATAGGTACAAGGGCTACAAAACAGCGATATAATGGGTACAAGGGCTACAAAACAGCGATATAATAGGTACAAAGTATGGGTACAAGGGGTAAAAAGTATGGGTACAAGGGGTACAAAGTATGGGTACTATGGGTACAAAACAGCGATATAATTGGTACAAAGTATGGGCACGATGGGTACAAACTACGGGTGCAATGGTACAAAATATGGGTACAATGGGTACAAAATATTTGTACAATGTGTACAAACAGTGGTTATAAGGTCACGGTACAATGGTAAATTCCAAAATTTCTTAAAAAGAATCATGTATTTAATTTAACAACCATGGAATATGTATGTAACAATTGTAGTCGTGCTTATACTTCTCGTCAGCATTTGCATAGACATAAGAAAAGTTGTAGATCTCCACAGGAAATTATGTCATCAAATTCTCTGATTGATGCGCAAAGTTGTAATTCTATTAATAGTAAAGTGTTACTACCGTTGGAATTACCATTCACGTGTGTCGTAAGTGGTCAAACGGGTTGTGGTAAAACCGATTGGATATATAGATTGTTAAAGCACAATTTATTCGATCAAAAAGTCGGTAAAATTTTACTTTGTTACGGTATTTTCCAGGAAATTTATACAAAATTTCTTAGCGATATTCCAAACATGGAGCTGCACGAAGGTATACCAGCAGAACTATCCTCAAACAAAACCATACCATCTGCATTTTTGATGATCTGATGTTAGAAGCAAGCACCGATAAAAAATTAGCTCAAGCGTTCTCTCGAATGCGTCATAACAAGTTGAGTACAATATTCGTAACACAAAATCTGTACTATGAAGGAAAATATATGCGAACAATTACACGCAATGCTCAATATATGGTGTTATTTCCAAACTTCAGAGATAAGTCCATGGTATATACGTTGGGTCGTCAGATGTGGCCCTTAGAGCCTCAGTATCTACCCAACGCCTTCGAGCAGGCAACACAAAACCCATATGGTTATTTGTTTTTAGACCTAAAACCTGCAACTAATGATAACCTGCGAATTAGAGAATGTATATTTCCTGATGATGAACAAATGTATGTATATGCTTAAAACATTATACAGACAATAAATTTAGCAATGGATATTGAAAAAAATAAGATTGTAATAAGATTTCTGGAACAAGCTTCACCAGGCATTGTTTCAGCTGTAATAAGACAACGTTCGAAATCACTTCTACGCGCTTTTTCTGAAATTGCATACAACATGTTAAGCATCAAATCTAGCAACACTCATATCCTTAAAAAACTGGCAAGTAAACGTGTGAGTGATCGAAAGAAACGAAAACTACTGAAACCACATATCGTGAAGCAACTGATAAAGTGTGTTGATCATATATGTAATATTCTTAAAAAGAATTGTAATTTTCAATGATTTTCAAAATGGAGATTGTCATTGTCTGTGATTTGTCAATCCCTGTAATTGAGTTTGCTACACCCTTTTGAGCCACGAGAGTTCGGGTTCTGGAGGCCCAGTTACCTAGAAAATACATCAATATTGAGAAAGTATAATTAGATATTTTAATAATATAGCATGGAAACAATTTTCGATAGAGGAAGGATATTATGAGTTAACAACACTTTTAGCAAATTTGAACCAATTTTCATCCAAAATTGAATTTACATTTGATGAATGCTGTAATCGTGTTCAGGTGCATTGTGTAGATGATGCTGAAATGAAGCTGTCAAAAGAGATTCAAGATGCATTAAAGCTAGAAGTAAGTCATCTGAAAAAATGGGAAACACATTTCTATAACCAACGTGAATCTGGAGAAGAATAAACCTCTATATATTCTTTGTTCATTTGTTAAGGAACGACCGGTGAAGGGAAGTGTAAACAACTGCTTCATGTTGTTACGGACGACTGTTATAAGAATACGACTTTATTAAAATTGAACAACTTTCTGTTTAGATCACATGAATTTGAAATTGTGGATTATTATTTTAAACCTGTTATATTCTTCGAAAATTCTGAAATGATTCTAAGATTGTGGTTTGAGTGAAAAGCCTTAAAACACTAAAGAAATTGAACTTTTTAATAAAAATGGCCTTGCCGCTATGCCCCATTACCAATTCCCCAAAGTTACAACGAGGGGTGTTGAATGAACTAGAGCGCAAAACAATTAAGCGGAAAAAGCGGAAAAACCTTAAAAAGACTAAAGGAAAGATGAAAATTAAAACGCAAAAGTGTCGAAAGCGTGCAGTCTGCAAAAAGTGAAATGGGATGGAGGTGTATATCCCACTCAAAAAACGGTATCGTCCACACAGCTAATTGAGGTCGCTTGTGAAACGATATTACGAAGTGCGGATTCTGATGATACGATACGATTTAAAATTAGTGAAAGTGCGTTTGATGTAATAGATTTATCTGATATTTATGTTTACATTGATTTGCAAATTGTAAATAAAGATGGTACCACTATTGGTACGGATGTAAATATAATACCATGCAATATGTTTGGATATGGTTTGTTTTCTTCTGTAGAAATGACAATTAACGGTGAACCTATAACATTTAACCAAAAACACTACCCATGGATGGTTTATGGCTTATATATGCTATTTATGAGCGAGGAAAGACGTAAACAATACTTGACGGGAAGCATTTATAAACTGGACGATGCTTTTGCATTTGAAGATATGAGTTTAAATGGAGGTGGAGTTGCTAGAGGTGCACGTGTTATTGCATCCCAAAAATGCGAGCTTTATTTTCTTTGATTGTAGACGCTAATTTAAACCCTGTTTATCTACCTCCAAAGTCGAGATTAGAAAGTTTTTTAGAAACCCGCCGAACTTGATTTTGCAGTACAAATATAAAAAACCTATAGCTATTCGGATTAACGATTTCAAACTTTACGTTTCTAACGCAAGATTAACAAGACAAGCATTAGACCATCAACACAAAATATTATCAACAAGTGGAATGACAATACCTGGTGTAAGGTTCAAGATACATACGCTATCGGTAAATAAAGGGTCACAAAACGTAGATTGGACCATATTTGAGGGTAAGCTACCTAGAAGGATTCACATATGGGGAATATCTCAGGAAGCGTATACTGGAAACAAGGAGAAAAATTTATTCAATTATGGATTACCTGATATGGATAGGTTCACGGTTTTTATGAACGATGATCGTTATCCTTGTAATGTTGCCTTGTAATCCTCGTAATTGTTTACCATGTAAATCAGGAAATGATGTGAGACTATATAATCAAACACTGAGGGCTTTGAATTACCGAAATGATAATTTAGGATTAACAGATGTAGGATTTTGGTCAACTGCTGGATATCAAATATTTTCGGTAGATTTAAGTCGGGATCATAGCAACGATTGTGATTATTTGAGCAACCCAGTAGATGGTCAAATAAAGCTTTCAATAGATTTTACAAAAGAATTGTCAAACGCTATTGTGATATTTACAATGGGAGAATTTACTAGTGAGCTTAAGATAAATGATAACCGTGAAGTGTATTGGAACAAAAATGCTTAAAAGAGAATATTTTATTAATTTAAGGTAAAATGGAAAATAAAAGAATAAAAGCTGTTGCTGTAGTTTTATTAATATCTGCTATTGCGGAAACTGTATTATTACTATTGAATGTAAATTGCATAAAATATCAACCAACGATGCGGACTGAAAGTATACAAATGACGACGAAAGAAACATTTGTAGAAGGTGATTATCACCTTATATGGATAAATCGAAATTCGAGCAACTTGCAATTCAATCTAATGCTAGTTCCTTCACGAAACGTACCGTGGAGTGATCTAGTACTGTATGTGTTCAACGTGTTCGAGGATTCGTTCCTGAAGCTACCGATCGATTATCAACATGGAACTCTATTTACAAATGCAGCTGGAATTTATCGTGGTTATACATTCAATAAATGTAACGCGGGGGCACAGTTTGTGTCACACTTAACAACATTTAACTTATCACGTGTTTTGGATGAAAGGTTTATCAATATCGTACTTCGACGAGCCTGGGAATGAAAGCAATGGTTGAAGAATAAACGTTATCTTGTGATATATTTGTATGTCTGTAAATGTTTAGAAATAAAAAAAGAAAAAACAATCAGAGCCGCAAGGCTAACTGCCAATGGCAGAACAACCAATACAATTGAAATCAGCTTACCTGAACAATGTAACCAAACTGTGATGTGCAAGTACATCAGCGAAATGTTAACCCCTCCTCCATGATCCATGCCCCAATTCCCTCCTCAATGGGCCAGTGCCCCAACCACTCCTCCATGATCCACGCGTCAACCCCCTCCTCAATGAGACATGCCCAACCCCCTCCCATCAGGGAGGGGGAGGGGGTAGGGCTGAACCAACAGGGAGGGGAGGGAGTACGGCTGCCCCAACCCCCTCCTCTAGTGAGGGGGAGGGGTAAAACCCCCATTTCTTATCTAATCATGACTTAACGCTTGTAAATACATACCGATTTGCACTAGGATTCAATACTTATCATCATACACTAATTTGTGCTATGATTTTATTCCCGTAACCGTGCATCGATTTATACCATGCTTTCATGCTTATGATCACGCTCCATATCCGATTTGGGTGTTCACCGCCCCACCCCGACTCGTATTGTGAGTAAAACATCATAATTTGTTCCTGGCTCTTAAATCCTGGGTGTTTTAACCGCCCCTGTGAACGCTCGAATAACCTGGGCGTGTCCTCCGTATTTCCTTGAACAGTGGTAGCGCCGCGCGCTACCTGGAGCGCATTTCGAAGCTTATCGGGACGTGTCGCTGAACTCATAGCTGAGTGGACGTCGCGAAAATTATGAATTCAGGAAACTATGATCTCTGATGCCCCGCTTAGGCGGGCCCGCCCCAGCTCCCGATTTCCCGTTGAAAGTAATTTCGGAATCGTAGCAATCTGCGTTCGGGGTCGCCGATGCGATGATTCAGTGTTAGTATATTCTGCTACTATTATCACTGTACTTTGATTGTATCATCTTAAACTTTTCATGCTGTACATAACGTCGCAATAAAGTTCGAAAATCCACAACTGTGTTCCGGGTTATTTTAGCGGAAAGCGCGATGCATTTGTCCGTTGGACCTGGCCAACTGTGCGCGCTCCGGCGTGCAGGTGGAAACACCCCAAGTCTTGACGACGCGTCGAGCTCGTCAGTAGTATTAATATAATGATCGAAACAGTACGAGAGGACGCCACGGGTGGTCTACAGGAAACCCTCGCGGCAGCGTCACACACAAACCACCGTTAAAATTTACTAAGCAAATTTCACTGTTATAATGGAACGTTGGCAGTTATCACCTCATCGATCAGAACAACCGACGTTAAACTTCCGGGAACCGTCGGATCCCTGTGGGGGCCACAAAGGCTGACCAATTGAAGTGTTCAACGCGTAATAGATCGATTTGAGTCTCGAATTTGCGTCTCAATGTAATCTAGCACACAATTTCACTGTTAACTGGGACCGACAAAACAACTTCCTTGAGTCTATCATAGGGAACATCGGTCTGACATTACGACCTGTGAGCAGGCTTCGATGTCAACCTCCCTGGGGGACCTCAGAAATCATACCGAATACTAGACACGTGCGCACCCAACCGGGCGGGGTCCGAACACACCTCGTGAAGCGCGCCTGCGACTTGCATAGCTCCATAGCTTCTTGGGTCTGACCGAGAAATGTGTCAAAATTGTCAAATTTAGGGTCCACTCTAGAGGTTATGATAGCCGGGGTCGTACGGGAATGGTGTTAGGAAGTTGCGCCATGCAGCTGCGTACCATTATTACATGTATACAGTATAATAGAGGTTTATTCATTGCTTATCGGTAAATCACGATAATATAGATCAAGTAATTTTGAAATTTTTGATTATATTGTGTATATAATCATACTATAACTAATTTACAGCAACCCGTATAACGATGAGAAGAATGACCTTACCTCTCTCGAAACCCGAAAAACCTCTATCTTGCTAAGAAGTACAAGTCTGAGGGGATGAGATTTTCAAGCACTATCAATCGTTATGTCACAAAGCGAAATTGAAACAGGAAGCCATTCGTCAAAGTAAACCTGAGAACGTCCGACTCATCATGGCTGGATTTTGGACGTATGTCAGATTGGGGTCTTGTGCCATATGAGTTTAAGCCTCGGCATCCTGAAAACTCTGCTAGAGGATCGTAAATTCCCTTATAGTGCGTAAGCGTCAGGCGTGTCCGTTCCGAGCGTGCAGCATGGTTAGGTTTTGAGACACCCATTTTTCGCGGTTTCCTGACTACACAGGCACTTGTGCGACGCTGACAGTTCTCATGGAAGAACCTTGCTTATCGTATACTCTATGTGAAACTGTTTTGATTTTTGCCCCCTCCTCAATTTTCTGTTTCCTGAGGATAATGCTGACCACCGTAGACGCCTAGTGTAGCCATATACATCGCACACAGGCAAATCTCGGGGAGGTCCAGGAAACCGATTCGAGATCCGCCTTTTTATTCGGCTGAAAGAGTATTGAGTGGTCCTCAGACCTAAAGTCCGACGATTTACGCTTAGAAAAATTCGGCGCCGGCTTGTAATATGTCTTTCTCATGTCACAAAATTTTTAGTGGCGTGTCAGAGTTGTGGTTATAGTATACATGAACGGAAATTAGGGACAATCGTAGTTACGTGCGATCGCTCGTGGAGGGCTTCGTTCTCGTGAATATCGTCATATGTACTGACGTGATTATTTTTATATCTTTACTGAATGTTATTGGACCGCAAGTAGCTGCGGGCAGTAAAACATCTGCTGTGTTCAGCGTTAAGCGATGACAAGTGGAGTGCGGGAAAGAAAGTTTTCCTGACTTGAAAGAGAAGAGTACCGCTAATTATACGAAATGATTTAAGGCCAGCCTTCATTAGGGACCTGAAACAACGCGAGGTTACGCGATGGCTCGTTTCTGTGCGCCGTGGCTTAGCTATGTCGTAATAGCGGGCGGTGACGGTCAACATGTGCGCGTAACAACTTAGCTACTAGTACAGACAAATGTGCCAGTCTACCGTGACTAAGGATTTTTATCAGCCAAATCTGACTATGTGAATTTTAAATAGTTTAACCGAAAATCTTGATAACGTAGCGGGCCCTGGCAGCAGGTATCAGGCAACTCATCGATCAACTAGGTTTCTTGCGATTTTTGCCAGCCAAAATGACAAATGATGTAGACACCATACTTGTTAGCACAGAAATTAAAGGGAATCGAACGAACGAGAGTGTCCCCGATAGTGTCTGGAAGATGGACATATAAGCATGGGCGTAGCCAAGGGTGGGCACGGGGACCGTGCCCCCCGTGTGGCACAGAACGGCCCCTGGATCAGACTCAAAAATATATATTTTGATAACATTTGAGTTTCGCGGACCGGCTAAACAGGCAGTGAGAACAATGAAAATGGGTAATATTTTTACATTTGTCTCCATAACAATTTTTGTTGCATTCTGATACTTACGATATTACCCACTAGCTGCATTTTTGCTGCAAATTATTAACAAATACTGCTGAAAAAGCTTTTTAAATGGTGCCCCCTACAAAGTTCCGCCCCCCTCACAAGATTTGCTGGCTACGCCCCTGCGTAAAAGTAGCCTCGGGATCATCCTTAGATGTGAATTGTGTATGAGGATAGGACCATGATGGTAGTCAGTGGAAAAGGTGTCGCGCCACACAAGGTGACCTTTCAAATAACATACGTGGTTTTAAAACAAAGGTACTCCTTCCTTGGCTGGGGGGAGGATGGAACCATCAGGGTACGGGCGAGCGACCTGTATTATCCTTTTATTCCGGTTGGTGACGTTTTCGGATCCTGGGATATGTTTGAGATCAGGAAAGATTTTCTCCGCCAGCGTTCGATTTCGTGCTCATTCGTAATCAACTAGGGTGAACCGTACATCTCCAACAAGCCAGCAACGCTGCCAAGGTTCGATCGAGCAAAGCTGTGTACTAGTCCCAGCGCAACTGAGAATATTACCCTCACCGGTGTTGAACCGTTTTGGAAGTGAGCGCGAAGCAGGGAAGTAAGGAAATTGTTAATCTTACGGGGGTTCATAATACCAATCAACATATGAGGAGCAATCGTGCTTCCTCAATGTTATCCCCACCAATTTTCATCTTTGTACAATATTCGTGAAAACGCTATTTAAAACAAGAAATGTCAGTACTACCACTGTTCAAGAAGAATTCAAGAAGAACAATTCTAGAGCTATTCAAAAAACACACACTACTCCAGCTACGAGACAAATTATACATATCAGGCTTCCTAGGGTTCGTGAAACTGTGGCGAAGATAAGGGATCAAAAAGACGACATTGGATGAGAGGGAAAAGCGGGTCAACTTTACGACCTGTGAGCAAGCTTAATGGTTTATCTTCCCTCGGGAGACCATCATACCACAGACACCTGATCCCAAATAAGGCCCAGACGAACACCCTGGTAAACCCACCAGCGGGCTACTACGTTAACCGGTTCCCTTATGTCAGCATTAAGTACACCGGAATGTCGGGGAAGCCGGGGAAACCTCGTCGTCAAGCTGAGACGAATGGACCAACATTTCCGCTGTATCTTCAAAATTGAGTAATTCAGAGCTGTGGGGTATATATTAGCAGGAAAGATCCGACAAACGTATTCTCCTACGCTGTAACGCAAATCTACTTGCTATCAAAGAATCTACGATTATGATAGTAGTTGCATGGTGCGACACAGTATCAGTTTAACGCATTATTCACATTGATTATTTTTGTGCGTCCTCATCCACTACACACATACTCTTTTTATGCCGTAATGCTTCAGGACACCACATTGCTGATGCTGGCATAGCAGATTCTCGCTGATAGATACAGTCCCGACACTATCTACAATTGGTACAACTGTGACAGCAGCTTCTACGAATTCTTGTCGCTGGCATGGGACATCTACTAATTGATGCACCTAGTATGACCGCATCCACAAATTGTCGCAGTCGGCTGATAATATATAATATAGTAACATTGTCAAGGCGATAGATTATGTGTAAACTGGAAAAAGAATGAGTCAAATTTGACTCAAACAAGTCCTTTCCCGAATAAATAGACAGTTAAATTTGGTCGATGCGAGCCACTAATAACTCATACTCAGTCAAAACGAGCTCACACTCAGCCAACATTTGTCTCACTCGCCGAGTCAAATAATGTCTTGTCTAAACTATGTATTGTCTAGGTATACAACAAACAGCCAGACTATCGTGTCGGGTACGTTTACAGTATGTTTCCGTTGTGCTGCGTACGAATAAACTCGTCGTAGACTTCACAATGTATTCGTATGGTATACGAAGAAACCAGTACTAGAGCTATTTACACAAAAAAGAAAATATACTACATAATGGAAATATTTTGCAAGAATGCAGCGAAATTAAGGAAATAATAAAGTTTTAATGTTGTCATCGATGGAAGGGCAGACTTGCTTGGTTTTTCCGCAATAACAGTGTACTTCCGTACTGCTCTTGGGTATTATCTATAGAGGATATAAATATAAAAATTCCTGATAGGTTGCTTTTCTCTAAACACACCGTGTACAGAGAACAGATCTGTTAATTCAAAAAATTCCGCAAAGCCATTGTGGCGATCTATGTTACCATTAGACGTATCAAGGCAGGATTTTGTACTAAATTAAAATTGTCCTAGGGCATACATGCCTGTGAAACTGTACCATAACGCATGCGTAAGTTAGTCCTGAAGAACTAAAATTTGGCATTCCACGGACTTAGAATAGGTACATAACCCAATCAACATTGCATCAATGGTATAATTGTATTAATAGCCAATCCAACAGTAATGACTCTGCTTCTGAAGCCTGATGATTAAATCGTTCGATACGCAAACTTTCCTATTTATCACAAAACAAAATTGTTTTGTAGTTATTTTGGTCACTGTAAGAAGGATATATTTTGAAAACATAGTTGAAAACGTAATAGAACACGAGAAATTGGAGTAACAAATTTTTGGACTATTTCACAGAATCTCTGCAAAAGAATAGTTAGTCTTAATGCGGTGTTCACGTTATAATGTCCCCAACGTTTGGAACCTATGTACCCCACACAGTGTCAGACACACTGTTGACAACATGGTGTCTTAGACACCCCCATGTTTTTAATAAATTTATTCAACGGTAGCTAGTTACGCGTATTACCACTTCCTGACAGTGTCAGGCACACCGTGTCTTCTGGCTGTTTTATAGACAGTGTTAGGAATTATTTGAGCAATGTTCATATGGGAAAGATACAAATATCTAGAATTTAGGAGAAACTCCACAGGATAGTTGACTAATAAACCGCATTAGCTACAGACGGTGTCCGTTATAGTTAATTCGCGCCAAATTGGTAGCTAAGGGTGTGTACGACACTAGAAAAAATGTAGTAGCTAAGGGTGTGTCGTACACCCTCGGCATTTGATTTACAGTATGGGTGTCACCCTGACTGTCTATACGGTAGGGTCGAGACTACAGGGGGTCAAAAGTTCCAAACAGCGGGGACATTATAACGTGAACGCCGCATAAATATTCGGTACTGTGTACTAATACCAGTTCTGGTCCTAATGAATCCCAGCTGCACCACGGTTTCGTCGCTGTGGTGTTCAGACGATCCTGGCTTCCCCGGACTCCCCGGTGAACTGTGAGGATGACCTAGGGAGCCGGTTAGCTTAACAGGCTGCTGGCGGGCTAACCAGGATGTTCGGTCTGGCCCCTATATTGGCCCATGCGCTAGTGTATGAAGGTCCCCCTTATGGAGGATCAACCATTAAGCCTGCTCACAGGTAGTAAGGCTGACATGCTTTTCCCTCAATTCCTCAAGGTATGATCACCCGACGTGCTACTCCGAATCTCACCCGACGTGCTACCTCGAATCGTTGAGAATAGGTGATGGTCATAGCCAAAAATCCTGTAGCATGTAGTTACCTAGGAGACGCACCCGGGTCTGCTGCCTTGTCAGAGTTGTTATGGAAGGTTTTGGTTCGCTGTAGGGGTGGTTGATTAATGGGTCGTTGAGGATCTCCCTAAACTGGGTCGTATGATGCTTGTTGACCGTCTTGGGAACACCGGATCGCGTGCTAGGCCTATATTTTGCTAAGCCTACTTACATTGGGAGCTAATTCAGCCCTACTGGTTATCGCTTGAATCAACTGTACACAGCAAACATACTAACGACCGACCACTAGGTGCGACACATAACCACACAGTGTATATAACACAAGAATAAAACATTGGCACCCAACTTTTATTATGGTATAATACTATGCACAGTTTACATTTACACAACACGAGTGTGGGGCCTCACCCTCTGGTGAGAGCCCTTGGACGCACCGTTAGTTGAGATGACACTTCGACCCTACAATATTTCCCATAAGCGTAGCGTGTTTCGTTAACAGCAATATTTTAACATCTGTTCAGGTAGTGTAGTAGTCTTGACTTTCCTCACTAGCATCACGTGGATTTTGCCAAGCGACTCCACCCCAAACCGTCTGACGGAAGGCCGTGCCCGAGCGTTGACACCTCAGCCCCATGGTGTGTGCCTACACAAGGCAACTTTACAGGGTTACGTAGTTGGAAGCCATATTCGCCAACAGAACAGAAGAAAGGCTGAAATGAAGACAAAATACGGAAAAAATAAGCGAGGCCCATCAGTAGGACCCTCACCGCGTATTAAAATAGGTCTATAACAAGATGGTCCATAAGACCCTAGGGAGATGCACGTGCCACACGCCAGGGAATGAAAGAATACCCAAAAAGAAAAAACGCGATGGGCATTGAAATAAGGGGCGCCATTGGTTTACAAGACTTTAAGATCATCAGCGCTTGGCTACATCACATAGGTACCCGATGATGGACACATATACACCCTTCCTTCCCGTAGGTATGTTCCCCTAAGCAATATTAAGTTGAAAAGGAGCGTGACGTTCTTTTCACTGATTTACCCAACACAGTCACCTGTTCCAAGCACGGCAGCAATCTACACGTGTGATTAAAACCTTAGCACTAACACGGCGCACTCCATCCCTCTCTTTGATCGACCCCGGATGCAGACCAAGCGTTCTTCCCATAATGCGTGGGCAGGAAAACCGGGTCGAACCGCGACCTCATTCGTGCGCCGGAACACCACAGGACATGTAGTAGAGGGCCCGATACAGGACTCCGCATCGGATGAAAAGTTCCAATTCTACCAGTTAAAATCACATCCAGGCTTAGTGCTGGTAAAATAAATCTGGAACAATTTCACGTGTGATTTGACCAAACATGATTTTTCTCGTACAACCTGTGTGACGCTAAACCCGGGTGAATTCAAAGCTATACCAAACCCTGCAGATGCGCCTAACAATCACGGCTTCACCGCTGGGCGGGGGGGGCGTCGGCGTAGAAATTTGATAAGATTTTGCTTAAATTGTAACCATAAGTTCTTCGACCCCTTGGAACCCCGTGTACCTCCGCCTCACATGGACCCATCCCTCCCGCCGTGGCGCAGCGACCGAGAGGTTTCAATAACTCGTGGAAAACGGCGCCTAAACGAAATCCTAAACGAAAACAACCAAAGCAAAATAGCAAGCAAACTAAGGAATTCGAATAGAAAAAACTATTGAGCAACAACCGCTCTGTGTCAAAACTTTCGCCGACTGGTGTCAGTGATGCACTGGTTCCCTAGTTTATATACCGTCTGTCTACCCCCGTTTGGTTGGATGCTCTTTCATTCTAGGTCAGTCTGCGCAAAAGCAAACTTTTAAAATACAGTGATACTACAAAGCCGCACAACACAACGGCGAATATGTGCACGAATAAAATTTTAACATCTTCAACGAGAACGGCTACGTGTGCGCGACGCGTTAGCGCAGCCACTATAAGGCGACCAATAACCAACACAGAATATAATATTGTTACGACACGGGCTGTCCGATCAGTACCTGCAGGGAGTGGGTACCAGTGCAGAAGGGACCGCCGCCCTCAGACTCTGGTATCCGGCAGGGCCCCGAAGTTACAGCTTACGTGTCATAGTGGATAATGTAAGGCCCAGGCGTGACTTGCCGTTTGGCCCGGGTGGGCAAAAATGGTTCGACCTCGTTCGCGTCGGTTACGTCTCAGCGGTGGACAGAGGGTGTATTCGGCTACCGAGCTATTGCCAGCTAGGGACGGGTCCTTTCTTGCTTGCAAAGACTATAGTGGGAGGGAATTCCAACCATATCGCAGGCCTGGTTTTCCTCGTCGACCCTGCACGATCGCCGCGCACTCACTCACTAAGCTCGTAGCCATGGACTGCGACGTTATCTCGCCACCTGAAGGGCTTATAGCAGCGATAGAGTTTACCGGCGCAGCGCTTCTCGATAATTGTTGCTAATATTACGGCTTTCTGATCCGTGTACGCTCCTCGTTTATCGAATGGGTAATTGCTTTTCTGCGAATCTTCCTAATGGGTAACTCGTGGGTAAGCGAGCGTAATAGAACAAGAACCGTTACGCTGCTGTGTGCAAATAGGTAATGATCATTTGATTATTACTATCTTTTGGGTGTGTGAGCGTTACTTGACGAAGTTTTATTGCATTACTTGGTGAAATTTTATCAATATCTGGCGGAAAAGTAGCGTTATTTGGTGTGCCTGTGTCGCATATGATACTGGCATATTATTATGGGCATTTACATTAAATTGAGTGCAGGCTGACTTAGCTTTATCCAATGTCAGGCGCCACTATCATATTGTCCTAGAACAGTGAAAGCCATCTATAAAGACATAATTGGCAGCTTAGTGACACTGTCAGGTTTTGCATACGAGTGAGATCGGACTCAGATATCTGTCCTGTATAGTCCGAGCTTGTTGCATATGATGTAACACTGCATTAGATATAACGTTAAGCTTGCGCTTCCGCCAAATTTTGAATTTCCAGGTTGGACAGCTGCCATATTTTGTATTTTTCTAAAATTTGAATTTCCTGTATTATGTAGCTACTAAAGTAGAAATGAACTGAATTGGATTGCTGCCAAAACTTAAATTTGCCACGCTGGAGAACTGCCCAAATAAAATTTTATCGCGTTGGACAGCTGCCAAAATTTAAAATCCTCGCGCTGGACATCTGCCTAAATTTGAATTTCCCCCCGCTGGACAGCCGCCAAACTTTGTATTTTGCTGTAATTTGAATTTGCTGCGATGGAGAAAAGGCAAAATTTAAATTTTCTACGTTAGACAGCTGCCAAAATTTTAAATTCTCGCGCTGGACAACTGCTAAAATTTGAATTTATCTCGTTGGACAGCTCCCATAATTTTAGTTTACCCCAGGACAGCCGTCAAATTTTGTATTGTGCTAAAATTTCAATTTCCCCCCACTGAGGGAAGGGTGACTTAAAACGTTAATACGAATTTGCGACAACTCGGATGGATTTTGTCGGGTAATTTGAAATAGATAATGCTAACGCAAAAACGCTAGGCATAAAGAGGGGTAGGCCACAGCCAACGTAGAAATTTTATGTTGATCTAGCAAAGTTCGTCCTGCAGCTTCAACCATGGAGTGATAGAACAGAGAAGAACCCGAAAGCCAGGAAGGGACTGGCAGCCGCATAAGAGAGCACCAAGAACTGTTCTGCGCAGGCTGAAGCTCCAAAACGAGGCATCCGCAGTACCCAGAATTTACACATAAGCCGAAACCGACTGTTTGATCGACAACAATAAAATTATCCCAAGATAAGAACACCTGGTGATTGCTAGAACAAAAAATATAAGCTGTGCACGGAATGATACAGAAGCTGAAGCGTCATACATTCCCTGAAAGCCACAGATACTATAACACCAAACAGCAGGAACACTGGCTGCTTCTGAACGCGAAACAGCCAGGGGGAGTCCAGGGCGATAGAAGAGTAACTAATCAGTTTTTTAAAAAAGTTGAAGCCGAAAGTAAAGCGACAAAACGTTGAGCAGAAATTTCTTTGGCTGGCAACCATAGACGGTATCCCGCGAAAGTATCAAAGCCAACAGATAAATGAAAACACTCGCGGTGAAAGTAAACTAAAAAGAAAATGACGTAAAACGAAAACACTGATGGCGATGACGGATCGAACTCTGCAAACGCAAACTTGGACTCTTCCCGCGAACTAGTGCGACAATGAGTTTTATACCAAAGTAGTTCGCCTAAAGTATTCAAACACCAAATCACAAACTAGTATGAGATAATAAAAATCGGGCAATCCAATATAAGTAGGGATTGCCACAATGCATTGAAATTTCAGCACCTCCTCTAAGATTAACACTTACCTGATAAGAAGTCGTAACGCAATTAAGAGTTAGCATAGCAGGAGGCAGTAATGGCGATAACAAAAATTTGAAACTTAAAGATAACAGTTACGACCGACAGTAATTGGTTTCAAAATTTATAAAGATAAGAGCTAAAGGTTAACGAGTTCGTTCTCAAACACCGGCAGAACGACACCGACGTTAACCCACAAGGATCGCAATTTTGTCAATTATATTGCAAAACAAAAAGTTATAATGCATTATGCTTAATTTTGCCGAGTTGTTGACCTGCACAAGTGCTCATCGCTATTACTTCCAAAGCAATACAAAGTCGTAATTGCAAATATTTCTAAACATTACAAATGGAAGATTATTTCCAAATTCGTAATTATATAACACAAGATAAAATACTAATCTATGCCATAAGACAATATTACGAACTAATACAGATAAGAGAAACAGCGGGTGACGATAAACAGCGATAATGTTCGTTGACCCGCAATAATTCAAATCCACCCAGTGATTGACAACACGCAGCAATTACAATAGTAAAGAAAACCACCCTCTGCGAAAATAAAGTAGATGTCGACGAAGACAGAAATAAGGCGGAGCTACCGAGCACTACAGCACGCTGATGGCGAAGCAAAACTTGCCTAGTAGCAGGCAGGCGAAGGTGATCAGGTTTAGGACCAGAAATGGACCCTGGCGGGTAGCTGAGACCCCCATCGGCCAGGTTGGGCCGAGATCTCCCTAACGACGTGCGACACGATTAGCAATCTTGACACATTTGGAAATTTTCTTGTAAATCGTGCCTGCGTGTCAAGCTAGTGGCTGTGGCCATAAATTTACGAGCTGATTTCCATGATGCATCTTTTCCGTAGCCGCTCATGACTTAAAACACGATAATTGATAAAATGTCAGTTTACAAACAAAACGCGATGAGATAAAACAGCTCTGTATCTGCAAAATTGACCATATTCGGGCTGGGGGCTAAACGAAAACACCCAATTAATACAGATACCTCTCGTTTATATTATTGGTACCCAATACATAACAAATTGCATTATAGTAAGTGATGAGATTTTAAGACCGATGCGCCATGGGATCGACAGCTTGGAGCGATCCTGTGAAATTGGGACCTATGTCTTTAGCAGTATCTTCCTGCCGGCATCCCGGGCCCGATACAAGCGCGCGTCAGTGACCCGTGTGACATTACGTATTATAAAACATATTACACTTTTACAGTCGAGTTACACTAATATTCCCGCACTGCATCAACGTATATACATGTACACACGATTGACCTCGGTCGTACCACACTCGAGCACATGTAAGACACCTGATGAAGGCCCTGGTTTGTCTTTAAGGTGGAATCCCTAGGCGCATTTGACCCGGTCTACCAATGGATCGCGAATGAGCAATAAATTGAGCTCAAAAACAAATTATTTATTCAGTCCATGAGCAGAATGCAGACTGAAAGTTATAAGCACACTCCCATTATCCACGGGCTCCCTTAAAGGTAAATTTTGGGATCCCTATGGCGGCATTAAAATGCCCTAAAAAGTTGGGTTGTTACACTATAGTACCAAACGTGTACTACAGTAATATCATTTATGACTACAATTATTTTGCAGATATTCTGGGAAATATTATACTTAAAAATGTGGTACTCTGATTTTATAGTGAAAGTTTCACCCTCTTCACTATTTTAGACATGAGCACTACTCTCAAAACAATACGTTTGGCATTGTTTCGCTCGTTGTAGAAAACATACGATAGACTTTATTAATGATTACGCTTACAGCTCAACACGCCGCAGAAATGATAAAAAAGCCAACACAATAATGCGTGCCATAAATACACAACGACATTAAAATGATAAAGCTAACTTTGTGAAAATACAAGTTGATGCAATACGCATTTCTAGTCCATAAATGACTCTAGTATAGGAATGCTGATAATCTTATGTATGGGCCAACATAGCCTTTACGGGCGCAAGTTAAATGCATTCTATGCCGTTCTTGATATGCTAAGCATTAGCCCAATATAATGTCCGGCCCCTAAATATAACATGGCTCCTGTATGTATATATCATATACATATTGTATTCAATATCCGACGTAAAAAGAAATTTTCTATCCAATTAATAAAAAGTATCTATTAAATTCCAAGGAAATTATATTAATTATATATATGTTCACTAAAGCTCTATTTCCATTTGCACCAATACAGACTAATTATGCCATTATATTAAAAGCCGCAATGTACTGCGAAACTAACCTTCCATACCGAAGGCATATCACGGCCGCAGAAAAAATGTTCGATAAATGTTAGTTTTTATATGACAACATTCGTTCCAACCCGAACATTTGAATTAAAAATCAGATTACACCAACTGCCGCATCCGCAGTTGCGATTTTAGGGATGTCAAAAAACTCAACCTCGAAGGCGTCCTGGGTTTGAGCCCGAGGGCAACGGCACTATGGGCAGGCAACCTTTTAACCTAGTTTTCTGTTTAAACAGGGAGCAGATATGTAATAAAAATATCTCGATACCATATACACATATATTTTCAGTATATATATTTATACATTTATGTTAGTTTTGATTCAGATTGCCAAAAAAATTTTTATTATCTATCCTTGTTTTATAGAATAGGTTGCGTATTTCAGGTTAATAATAAAATTCACAGTAGTGATTAAATCACACTGAGCCATTTTCATTTGGGGGCGCATACCTAGGGGCATTTACATTTTTGCAGGTGGGGCATCGTATTTTTGGGTGGGTCTCTAGGTAAAAGCTGTAATGAACGAGGCAGCTGTTTAAAACTATAGTGAAATTGAATAATTCCTGCAACAGTTATTATTATTAATGCTTACATGCAATGCTATGGTGCTGCCAAGCACCAATTATTTAGCGTGTCGTCAGAACAATGATTCCATACTTTTCCTAGAATCGCCTTACCCGAAATTGATCAATATTAAAGACAACGCAAAACCTTTGGTACCACACTACTCAGCTCGGTGAAATATAAAATATCCATTTCCCATATTCATGACAATTTTTATTGATTTTTTTGGGTTGATACCAATGGTGCCTCTGGGTCCCCAAAAATGTCGAAAATTTTTTTCTGCACAAATGTAAGATAAATTATGTATATATCGTTTGAACCACATTGAGAAACTGAGCGGGATGGGGTCAAATCAGATGAATTCATTCATGGGCTAACAGTTTAGGCTTAAATTTTCACATAAATTGAAATAAGTAAGTAACACATTGATAGCCTAAAAATTATTTGCCATTATGGACCGAAATAAATATTTTCTGAGCCCCCGCGACGAGCTGACTTCTTATATTTCTAATGTCTAATGCTGATTAATTTCGAACTAGGTGGATCTAGGTACATTTCAAAATATTGATTACACCTGTGAGCACACTGAGTACTACCGTTAACTTAATATATTAGCCATGTTCAAAATATTTTTATATGTTTTTTCTATATTTGCTGAACACTTGTATAACAACAGTTAGTTTTGCAAACATTGCAAAAATCCAAATCTTGAGCATGAAAAAGGATAGCATTGAATATGATATGTAACGTGTGTGCGATCAGATATAACACGGTAACGGCAACAGTAAGGCGGGACGCACACTGCATCCGATCCGATCCGAAATATGTAGCATGCACAATTTTTCAGATACGACTCGGATAAAGTAGTGCGAAACATAAATACATGTACATACACACGAATACGATAACTATAAAAATTTGGATCGGGTCGGTTCGGACGCAATGTGAACAAGGCCTAATGCTGCTACATTGAGTTGTGACGCATAGGAGTTAATGTACTTTAAAGCACTATACAGTAGAATATGCCAATGTCAATCTTTAACGTTCCGGTATGCGGCTTTATGCAAATAATTCTGCAGTATGAAGATAAATTTCAGACCAATAATCGACCTAGAATTTGGCATCTATGTACGGGTTTAAAAAACGAACTGACACAAAACAGTCAATGAAACGTTACATAAATTACAAATGAAAAAGAAACAATATTACTTTGTTGTACAAAATGTTAATGCATTGAGTCGACACACGGTAATGAACCGTAAGAATCAAGAGTATCAGTTATTCATTTCTTGTTATTTTTTGCAAAATGTGGTACATGACTATTGAAAATTTATTATAGTTATTTGAATACATTTCAAATAATACATGAAATCATTATTTTCGTAGTTTAAATTATTAAGAAAAAAGCACACAATGTTATCTTGATATTTACCTTCCGTTTAAAAAGCCATTTCGTAAATACAGACAGAAATATTAATACTGATTTAATGCGGACTGCGATACTGACAAAATGCTAGTACGTACCTGATAATTTAATTTCCATAATCATGTGTATTGCGAACAGGACCAATTAGTTTCACATTCCTTGTCATGGGTCACTTAATTTGAAGGAAAACCACCTTGTTAAATATGCCATTTTTGAAAATGAATGTAATCATCGTTACTGTCCGAATCAAAGTTCCTGTCATCCGAAGGTCCGTGTATTGAGATGCAATTGGAGGTGCAGAAACTTACGAAGCATTTAAGGGAGCTTTCTTCCAAAATATTATGACATGTGGTCATTATGACAATGGGTACAAACTTGACAGTTTGGCTTAAAATTCTTTTTGTGAATGGAAAAAGAAGTTATTAAAACATGCCATCACAGTTCTGGAAAATGAAATTCCGTATTACCAATCGTCCTCATCGTCGTAATCGATATTTCTGCTACCTCCCGAAGGTCCACGGATAGAACTTCCACTAACGGTGCTGGAACCCCCCAAGCCTTTGCCAAGAGCTTTCTTTCCAAATATTTCATTTCCGGAATTAACGAAAGCTTTAGGCTCCGTCGATAAATCTCCATCGTATCGTATTACGTCTGCGCGCCCTAACCGCCATTCTACCATGCGAACATTAATATCGTCTTCATTATAGCATGACGGACCTTTTACCGAACTGCCTCGGATATAATCGACGGTTTGCTCGGATTTGATTAAGGCAACAGTGGGAAAAACTTTAATATTAAGGCGTTTGATCAGGAATGGACATTTTGAAGCCTTAAAGTAGAAAATATATAGTATAAGCACAACAAAGCTAAGTTACTTTAGCACTAAAATATCCTCACACTAAAGTAAACGACGTTTGTTTTATGCTGCTGTTTGAAGTCATGGTTTATAGAGCCTTTGCCACAGAGCAGCTTTATTATTTTGCCAAATCAAAAGAATGATTACATTAAGCTAGTGTTGAAAATTTATTTCAACTGCATAGTTCAAGCAAAGTCGGAAACAATAGGGCTTAATTTTTTTGCCGTATGATACGCCTATAATTTCACAAATCTCCACCCACAAAGTGGCGTTGTTATGCAATTCCTTTATCCGGCCGAATTTAGCAGTTATCTCTTAAACCAGATTGCTAGTTTGACGTTATGATTCCAATTATAACAGTACAAGTCTTAAACGAGCGAAGCAAATAATTCTTACTAGTGTGCAGGGTGAAATTTGATAATGGGTTTTTAGGGTAACACGTATAACTCAACTTTGGCTGAGTGGATTGAGTCGCGGACAGCTCAATTGAAAGCTTGATATCTCCACTTGTTCCCTTTAGTTGGGCTCGACGCCGGATTCCGACATTCCCCCACCCCCCGAAAATAGTGAAACTATCACTATGGTTTATATACTGTGCCAGTTCGGTATACTGAAATGGGAAGTAGCGATGTAATGTTACAAAATTGTCACTGCTGCATTCGTTATTACACTATTTTGCACCGAACACTGTGGATGATCCAAAATTCGTATGGGAGACGCAACGCGTTGAAGCGAGGAAGCGTATTGCGGTTCATCCCCATAAAAGACGGATAGTCTCTGGTTTGTTCTCCTGACAAAACTTTGAACTCCCCGAGATTCAATGCCCACTGGTAAGTCAAGTCGCTTCATCTATGGTAAAACCACTCCATAATTGCCGCGAAAGAGTTCTTTAATCTTGAAAACCCTATTTTTGCGCACCCGTTTCGTATCCCAGCCCCCAGGGAAAATTTACAGCGAATACAGTACACCAATCAATATTTTGCATGTTTGATGTTTAACCTGCTTAATAAACATTAGAGTGTGATAATAATATTAAATATAAAAAGGCCTTAGCATAATATGAGAGAAAAAACAGAGTATTTCACAAAAACCTTTATTTCTCGATACGACGGACTTGGACTTAGAACATTTTGCAATTGAGGCGACGATATTAAAACAAAATCGCACCTTTATTTTAACAAATCTCGTTTCAACATGAAGTCGTGCTATCTCAGCAAGCACTTTGTCCATTAATTCACATTGTCGATTCGATTCTTCATAAAAGTGCACAACCAAGCGATTGCTTCTCTTTCCAGCAGTAAAAAAATCGGGCTCTGCTGCAAGCTCGTCGAACGACATGTGACCATTCGCCATCCATTCCTATCACGAAGCATTAAAACGTTTTATAAAGAATACAGTTCTTTTGTATTTGTCAATGGTGTACGTTGCCCATTTATTGCACTTTCAAATAATCATCTTCGAATATCAAACATAAGGGCACTGTGGTTCTGGCAAATTTCTCGTAATGGTATGGTTTTCGAGGTCAGGTCTGACCATGAGGACATTATTACTGCCTGGATCCCTGTACGGACTTATCAAATAGTACTACCTAACCCTTTATTTGCGTAGCACATTATTTGATACTACGTATACTGTGAAGCGACGTGCTAACCGAGTTTTTTGTGGAATGCGCGTTCGCACATGCGTTGTTATTCGCTCGCTTTGTGAGATTTAGCAGCTCCCAAATAGTGTAGGCGCTATCATTACACGGGGCTCGTAGCCAAACGAACGAGGTCCAAGCTGCCGCTGCGGCAAAAATTTGTTCATCGTTCTACGTAATACATATTTATTTATGTAGGAAACGGATAACGAATAGGTTACATCTATTATAGAATGTTGTCTGTCATAGTACACCAGTATTTTACTGTGACTCAACCCACTTCACTGCGCCTGCAGTACAAGCCGTAAAATAATGACCACTGTTGTCTCGTTGCTCCCTGGATATTCGTTCTGCTCCCTTGATAGCGGCAAAAGCGATAGTCATTCTTCGCAAAAGCTTTATTTACAATACAAACATTGTCGTGTATTTTTATTGCCCATATATATTTTTCATTGAAACCTGTACGAATAACAGGCTTTAATAATAATGTTTTTACACAAACTGTGCTCTCCAAATTGAGGGGGGTGGGGCCCTGGCATTTTCAAGTGCCCGTAGCAAAACCGAGCGGCCCTGGTTCGTATCACCTGGAAAAATTTTGGTAAAGTTTGATCAAAATCTGTACTAAAAGTAAGTGATGAAGCAAAAATTTTTCCAAAATGTGCTTCAAAATCGCTTATTCTCTCCATCAAAAGTGCTGTGACAGTGTTTCTAACAATTTTTAAATGTTTTTCTCTTCGTTAATTGCCCACAAGCAAAATCGGGCCCACCCCATAGGTTTGGAATCAGAGGCCCCCGATTCATGCCTCCTGGAACATTTTGCAGCGAATGAAGATCCCAGAAAAATAAACAGTAGGCCCCGAAGCACATGAAGACATTTTAATTTGCAAGGATTTTAAAAGACTTCTCCACCACCAGCGGCAATATCAAATTTAAATAGCACATACACGTTAAACACTTATAGTACACGTACTATATTACGTTACAGTATCTACTAAAATGTTTGTGATTTTAGTACAGTAGCGTGCTCAATACTTCATCATGAAAATCCAATGCACTTAGCTTAAAATACTGTAATGCTATCATCATGACAGATGCTTTTACCTGCTTCTGTTTTTGAGCCTTCTTCAGCTCCTCCAACCTTTTTCGGCGAAGTATCTCCAGTTCGTCTTCATCTATGTTGTCAATCTAAAACACAGATACAAATTATGTCTTGAAACATGAATACAATTATTAGACCAGAATGAAGATTGCAAAAATAATCCTGGAGATATGGTAAATAAACAGAAATGTTTGTCACCCTTGGTAAAATTTTACAAGATTCTTGAAATACATTTACGCGACAGATAAGTCGCAATGTGCCTATCTGAAATTCAATTTACGTGGAAAAAAAGTGGTACAATACCGCACAAGTTAGAACAAAACTAAAACCGGTAATAAGTTCCCCATGCCCGAAACACCCCAAATGCAGGCTATGAACCCCTCAAGCGCAAGCTATCAGCCTCCCAGGACGTCACGATAAAATTAAGAATTGTGGGCGTAAGAACCATGGGCCGCTATACCCCGTGCCCATGGAACTATGAGTCGCACAGCAAAACCAACACCGGGAATGAGTTTCCCTCGCCCGATAACGCAAAATGAACTTTTCAGCCGCCCAGGACGTCAGAATAAATTTTCGAATTATGGGTCTAGGAATCACGAGGGTATATACCTCAAACCCCACAGCTCCAGAACCAGGGTCTTAATCGAAAAAGAGAAAATGCGCGTCGGCATTTATCATTTTACTATGAAATAAAACCAGCCAGAGAAAAAAATTCGAATGTTAAGATAAAAATAACCTTGCTTCCATGAAGGTTACTAAAATGGGGCAAAAACCCCACATTTTGACCGCTGACCCCGGAACCAGACCCCAAATCAAATAATGCTCGGGGATGTATTCGACGGTAAATCGACTATGCCGGTTTGAATAAGCCCAAGATCCTGAAAATCGGTTAAGTCGTTCACGAGTTATGCCTGATCACACAGACGGAATATAAAAGCTTTCACCCCGGCAATACACAATCTCCACTACATTACACTACGTTCTGACCAGATTTGAAACACGTGTGAATGGTCTATATAGCTCTGCTTAAAATAAATTGCGGCAACGCTGCATAAACGAACAAAATGCCTGTACAAGCCATTATTATAAAGCACTAATGCTGATCAAAACATTACAGCCAACAAAAGACGTTAAATTCTAATCCCCATTTCGCATCAAGATTAGCGGTCAGACGATGAAAATTTATTGGATAAAGATGAGTTTTCACCCCCAGCGTTAAGTCAAAATATACGCTCGAATGATCTATATTTTGTCACTCTAGGCCTAAGACTAAAGCTAAGCTTAGGCTGTGTCCGCAATAAAACTTTAAATTTTTGTCCTACGTTCAAAACTCAAAATACTTCCTATGAAATTTTTAGATTTTAGCACCACCAGCCATTCTTTAAAAATTAAAGAGCCATTCTTTGCAATTTCAAAATAATAATAATCACATAAAATAACTTTTATATAATCTTATTAAGAATTATCCTTGACATTTCAAGCAATAGCTCTTTGAATTTTAAAGAATATCTGGTGGTGCAAAAATCAAAGAAGCTTTTCTTAACTTTCACGGAAGTATTGTGAGTGTATTATACTCATGGCACGTTTTCGAACTCTGTTATGCCAGCAACTTGTCATGGTCCAGTTTTATCTCTATACTATATACTCATAGTGTTGGGAAATAGACCGAATACCATTAATCTATTCAGAGGATCTAACTGAGCTTACTGAGGCCCTATCAGCAGTGGTGGGCACGATATCAGAATTCGACTTTGTACCTCGACATTATCAAGGCTACCGCGAAGACTACATTTACGCTGTTCGTTGACCTTATGGGAGAAGGTCCATGTTGCACATGGCTATAACAGGTTGATGTTAGTATGACGTATCTGAGTTTGTATTGGGATTTTCTAAACAAAAATGCTAAGCTCCGACTTATAGTTATGCTCCAGTCACACTCTAGCTCTATCTCTCCCTCACAAGTAAGTTGCTCATTGCCGTTCCTTAAAAATCCCAGGATAGTCAAAAACACCCCAAAGTTCCCTTTAAGTGAATAAAATAGTGCATAATAAGTTTGAAAATTAGGATATAGCATGGTATATCCGGACATATATCCGAAATTTTTTCACGGTATCGGAATACGTTGAACCACATCCCTGCCTATCGTTATTTTGACAGACCCGAAAAGACAATATTGCATCATAAGTAGACAATTATTTCAGAACCTTAAGGCCTTATTTCCTCATACATCTATCAAACACACTGAAACTTTCGAAATTTGGGAACCCCACCGTTCTTATACTTTTTAAAGTTACATACTATTACGCTAACCATATCGGATGCATCACCACGCAAATATCAGTCTATGCGGCAACAGTGAAAACCTATGAACCCATACCAAACCTCTACGTACACTAATTGGAAAGTCAAAAACTTAACACTGTGAGCACATTGTGGCAGCACGCCACAGAGTAATGGCACGCGCAACACAGCAATAAAGCTATGCAACCAACGAGGTTTACGGGATAAATAATAACCCTGTAAGCTCAATGTTCACCCGTGTAAACTAACGTAGCCAAAATTTTGAAAAGTCCACTTTGTAGAGCCTAGTGCGGCTCACAGTTCGCAAAATGTTATATACTGTTACAAATAAATTTATGGATAGTATATGTAAATGAGAGTTGACGAAGCATGACAACAGCTGATTAAGAAACCGCTAAACTGCCATAGGCATGCGATTCCAACTAATGCACTCTGAATTTTTGCAATGCAAAATAATTGAAGAACTACCGTCGACAGAGTTCAATAACATTTTTTAGTTTACTTAGATATCGAATACGAACCATTGCGAGATTATGCATATAATAAACACATAGGCGGCAATGTGATAAATGTGGCATGTGGGTACAAACAAAATATAATGTACATGAACAAAAAGTTTGTTGTATTATATCAACTAATCCATTAGAGAAAAGGAAACACAATTTAGCATAACCTTTTTTAATGTTGAATCAATCTGATCTTCAAGTGTTTCCGCAATTTTCAGCATGTTTGCTTGCAATGCATTCTGCAATTTTGAAGCATCGTCTATTGACGTCATGATGATTTACTGACAATAAAGTAGTTAAAAAAACACTGAAATAGCTTGAGTAGTTTTCAGTAGTAAAAACTGTATGTGAACTAGAAGTGAGAACGAACTGAAATTTTTCGACCAAGTTGGTCCGGACAGTTTGTAATCGGATGTAGGCAAGCTTATTATAGTAAAGGAACATAATGTGAGCTATTTATTTGTAACAAAACTGTAACTTCGAATTTGCACCTTAGTGAAAGCGATACAGTTGGACTAATGACTTTTTAGTTTTGACGTCGCTTTCCACTAGCGGTTTACCGTTGCGTAGCATTTTCTCTTCAAAATGAGCTGAAACAGACTATAAATTTTTGGTATTTTGTCACAAAAACCATTGCCGGTTCGCTTATATAAAGGATACAGACGATACAAGGATAAATTATGTAGGCGATATAAAGCTAAAAACGTATATATGAAATGAGCCCAACAAAAAATTCTAAAAACGAACCCAATTATCGAACCGTGTACTAATCAATCGGCCTTTGATTGGAGGTAAGAACGAACCAAAAATTTTTCGGAACGACCTATGCCCTTAGAAATCGACCTTTCGACCCAGCCCGGGTTTGCAACATTTCGGCCCGGCCGTTAGTAAACAGGTGTTAGCCTGCCCGAAATTCTCACCTCTAATGTGAACATATAAAGTCATGGGCTATTATTACCACATTATCAATAATTTGTGGACAAATCAATTAATTTTAACTGCAGACAGTGACTAATCAATTATTGCCATTATTTACAGTCACTGTGTATCTGTAGGCCCAACTTTAAAACGTCAGAAAACGAACATACAAATAACATGTAAGTCGTACAATGGTGATAATTGGAAAATGATTGCGGATCATGCTCGCAGGTAACACTCAAACAAAATGGGCATATATAAAATATCGACGCTACTACCACCGCTTCGCTACGTAAAGGTGGATCGCGAGTATCTCTACATTCTGTGCATTTATTGATGTTTTATACCACGTGTTAAATACACTACACAGATATGTATACTACTCTAGGTGAAGAATGCTTTGGCATTTAGAAGCTTAGTCGTAAGTGGAAAGGAAGGGTAGTGGGGCTACATTGCTGGAGAATGACCATGGCTCCAACTAGATTAGGCCAACGTACATAACACTATAAACGCCTAAATAATATAGAAGCTACGGGTGCGTCGTATAAGCTCGGCATTTGATTAACAATATGGGTGTCACTCTGTGTATACGGTAGACTACAGGGGGAGGCAAAAGTTCCGAACAGCAGGGACAGTATAACGTGAACACCGCATAATCGCGTTTTCACTTGTACGCGGGCAGCAAAATGCGATTGTAACTCGCAAAACAGTGACTGCGCACAGGACCTACCCCTTGCTGCATCGCAAGCTGTGTACGCGAATGTAAGACAAAATCGTGATTTGTTTGCGTTCGTTTTTACGGCTGTGATCTGAACTGATAAAAGAAGAACCTAGACTTACGCACGTAAAGTGGACTCAAACACCCTCCCCTAACAAAATTGGCACACGCCTTTCGCTGCGGAAATAGAGCAACATACATGACACGCAGCCAACAAATAAAAGGAAGTTCGCTTGGTACACCAGGTTATGTTGCCGCACATAAAAATAGATTGAGGTATTTTTCAAAGGTAAATGTATTTTCGAGCCGAGCTAGCGATTTCTCTAAAGGTTTCCACGTATTGAAACCAAGGTTCCACTCTGAGAAGCCGACAAATTGGAAACATTGCAAATAATAATTTTATAAGGAGAAAATAAGCGCTAAAATTCTGCAATCCATCCACACTAACTTAGCATGCTGCAATCTGCTCTTATGTAACGCCGGTACAAGATCAATTCTATTCCAACACAAGCTAACTGGACAACATTTATTTACGATATTTGTACAAAAAAACGGTATATTTTTTCGGTAAATTACAGTTATATATACATTGCAGTACATCGACGCTGCAAACCGCCAAACCCAAACTATAGCAAATCACAATACTTTTACAAACCATATATAAATACATATAAACTGTCCACTCGCACAACGTGGTTAAAACGTTCAATATTTACTAGTCTGTGCTCAGCGATGGCTGTTACGATACGTATGGCACTGTTTATGTGGGGTGTATAGCTGAAGGCAATTTCAGTTTATATACATTGCTTACAGTCATATCAAACCTTCTGTACCCACACAGAGCGTATCAAACGTACAAACTTAATAGCTGAAAATTCAACGTACATATCTACATTAGCAAACTAAGTCCATTTCAAAGGGCTAAGCACGCCTTCAAACTTTACGACTGTCATTTTCAGCACATAAACAAAACTGTACAACTTTTGTGTTCCTTTTCTGGAGATTAAAAACGAGGAAATTTGTTAATCTTTATGGGTTAGTTTTCCCCTTGCTTTAACAGTAATCAGCTCTAATTAAAACTTATGGGCCATTCTAGCGTTACTGTACAAAATTCAAAAAGTATTTTCAAGATTATGATAAACCCAATAGTGTTTGCCTGGTAATATATACATCAAACTGGGTAAACATTAGGGTCACATGAGCAAATATATACGCTTCGAAACGGTTTTTAGTTGGTTTATAAAATTCAGTATTTTATTTTGGATCATTGGAAGAAGAAATAAGGTCGACGGTTTTGATATAAAGCGATGGAAATGTCGTTAATACGTATTATTACCAGCGTATTTATTGCTGTTGTGCGAATTCAAAGGATTCGTTTCCCATCATTGCATTATTACAGTTTATTACATACTTGGTATATCCGTGCAACAAGGCACCATAGCGATTAAATAAGTTTAGTGATCATCGTAACCGGTTAATAAATACTGATCTGGTCAAAACATTGTGGACAAGCCTTATTTTTATTTAGAGCATATTGTGTTTAACACTCATTAATCTATGCTCAAATAAATTGAAAAATGCCAAAATTTGATGATTTTCATGGCAAAAATTAAGAATTTTTAGCCTCAGCAATGTCATATAGTAGTAACGACAAACTCAATATATGTTTAACAGAATTAATCAACGTGTTAAACAATTTTTAATTTAATAATCTCATTCTTACTTTCAGCATGCCAAAAATTCTAATTAATCAAAATTCGTTTTGGCGCATTCTTTAAAATGTGGCTCTTTAAAAGGTGACAAATAGTGCTATATTGTAAAGGTGCATTTCTTGACTGCGAATTTCAAGATGTACTCATTTTTATCCCACAACTTTAAATGTCGGCTAACCTCACAAATAAAAATACTTCCAATTCCGCATAGCTCTAAACAATGAGAAGCGTACTTCTAATGCAACGCAACGAGGCTAAAATGGCAAAATTATACCCCATTCAATGCCTAAGTATTTTCTCCATACAACTACTACTTCAATTCAATCAAAACGTTAGGCTAGAAGCCATGAAAAACATTAACATTCAAGTAAAGTATATAATTCCAACGTCGGCAATAACGGTTTAGTTTATGTCTAAAAATGATAAAATCAAGCTTTTAAATAAATATACAAGTTGCGATTCAGTTGTATCAAGAGTCCGTAAATTAGTTATAAAAATTGCTAACAAAGTTAAACCGTGTCATCCCAAAATAGGCAATCGCGTCGTTACCTCAAACAACTCAACTATTGTGGTGGTGGTGCCACACAACTCTTCTTGCCATTCCGGAATACCATTGTATTATTCTAGGATGTTGTGTACAGCGCAAAAACAATTACGTAACATATACCACTCACCAGAACTTGTTTTATAGTATTTGTTGTAGTATACTATTTATTACTTTATTATGATAGTGTTGTATGTTGCTGGTTAGCATAATGTAATGCATGACACCATGAAGGCGGTAGACACCAAGTCTGAATTTTCAAAATTTGTTTTTGATTAAATCAAGTTAACTCATGGAGATGCTATCGCCGAAACCTATCGCTAGGCAAGCATGGGGATGATCCTTGATTACCTGACCACACTATTCACCACAAGCGCAATTCACAAGCAAAAAACCTAAAACACTCATGAAATTATTTAGATATATATTCCACACTGTAGTAGTGCTTTTCATCACAGTATCACAATATAATGTAACGATCGAGTTCAATACCAAGCAGAATTAGTTACGAACAGAAATAAAAGCAAATCTTTCGCGAACAGTCCGCGAATAATTAATAGCTGTTCAATTGGTACTCGCGAGTGTTTCGCCAATGCTTCGCTGTTATTGCTGTCCGTAACTGTATCCATATATTAGAAAAAACCATTTGGCAATAAATTTATCAGCGATCTATGAACGATCATGTGTAGTGATACATTAATTATGCGAAAAACAATAAACTATTTCTAGGTGATAGAACGTTTCTAGTCTCGTTTTGGTATTTTAAATTAATACACAGGCATGAAATTCAAACGGAATTTGTTTTAAATGGGCCCTCTATCTCTGTTCTGATGGTGAACGTTCAACAGCATATCATTAATTATTTGATCCACATTTTCAGCCGGGCGAATCGAGTCTCGAAATCCCGACCAAACGTCACTATTAGTTAATCCAAACGTGGATGTTAATTCAGCTAAAACATGTTCGATGGTAATATTATTTGTTACAATATAGGGAAGTAATACGCGTAGCAATCTTGCAACGCGTTCTCGTAAACGGCTCAACTCCTCATCTCGAGCTTTATACAATGCTAGAAGTTGTTGATTTGCTTTTTGTAGATATTCCAATATTTCAGTGACAGGCCCTACTGCGCTGCTATTGTCTGACGACCCATGGATACCACTATGCCTGGATGGAGAGACTACACGCTCAAACGAGTTTCCAAATAAAATGCCGTTGACCAAGGTACTAAATGCGTTCAGATTAACTCCACCAGGAATACCTTCTTGTGCTTCGCCCGAATCAAGTTGTCCTGGATAACTGCTACTACTGCCAGGCGCACTTTCACCGTGATCGGTGGCACGAATTTGTGGAACCGGCAAACATGCAGCAACCACGTTTGTTGCAGCTGCTACGCTTGCATTAGAGATTCTAATGGACCGTTGCAATGTGGAATCTGCTGCAACTGTGTTCAGTGATCCACTATAATTGTTTGGTACGGAAAATGGCATATTTACTGCCCTCTGAGAATTTATATATTCACTTGAATTGTACGATGTCGAAACGCCAAATATGTTGGAGGCTGTTACCGGATCACTGCGGTCTCCTGGCTCAACAAATGTAGGTGAAATCCCAGCATCGCTGTATGATGTGGCAGCTAGATCCAAACTAGCTGCCGTAGATGGCGACTGCATAGCTGTTACTGTCGGAATATTTGACCCCGCGGTAGTTGCCGGCGTCTGTCGTACTGCGTCCGAAGTAATACAATTTAAATGGCTACAGGTTTGTGCTATACCTGACTGGACTAATTCGGCTGAGCCATCAATATCCAATAAACTGTTGAGCTGCTCAATAACCTCTGGCTGTGAATTGTTTCGCCACATGCCCGTTCGTTGCCCACTACTACTGCTCTGCATGTGCAAAGTTTCTGCTCTACGTTGATCGTAGCCATTATCAGTGACTGACAAAGATTTTTCAAGAATACTTGAATCCAATATGCGATGAGAACCGCTACAGTTCCCTGCAACATAAGCTGTGCGATCACTATCAATGGCACATACTGCACTGCTGAGCACTGCAATGTTAACTGACCTCGATGTTACACCGATAGAATCTTTAACACCTGGTTCTGTAATTATAGCCTTCGAGGGCGCACACGGAGCGACACCGTTACGATTATCACGAGTACCGTCTGAATTACTTTCACTGATGACAACATTTGACATCTTCACCTTAGGATCATTATTGGCAATTTGCACGTTTGGTGATGTGTTGGTAACTTGGTCGGCTAAACGAACCTGAAACGGAACCGGCGTATGCTGTGGATGACTAGCAGGTATCGTAATTATAGTGCTAATTTCATGCTGTCGATTTCCAGATGTATTATAATGTTGCTGTCGCTCTATTTGGTTATTAGTGGACAGTGGCTGCTGATGACGCTGAACACTTGTACTCCGAATCGGTACGTAGCAAATTAATGGCATTCGATTTTGTGAAGGAATATTTGCAGCAGCGCAGTGGCAAACAGCTGTTGACAAACGGCTATTTGATGTAAATATATGGTGATTCAGGTTTGAAGCGATAGAAGATGAAGCAGGTGTGCCGCTCGCAACATTAACGATGCTATGTTGCGACAAATTAGACGTTTCATTTTGACTGTCCGACTGATTGTTCGCAAGCATATAGCTTTGCGGATCATCTCTGCTAGCCTGTTGATCTATCGGACGGGATGAAAGTATAATTGTTCCAGATGGTGCGCCCAGTGATACGTTTGCAATTGGAGCATACTGATTATTAATCAAAGCACTAGCACCAATTATTTGAACTGGTGGGCATAAAGGCTGATCCATTTCCTGCTCAATGTAGCTGCCAAATGCATTTAATTGGCTAGTCGCTCGATAATTTATACTAGCAATGTTGGTGGCGCTGCCGCTGGTACAACTTGAAGTCCGACACACAGTCACAAATGTGGAACCGGCGGACATTACTCCCGAAGGCAACTGAAATCGCTGTACATATTTATTACTATGAACACTACCTCCACTCGACGCATGTTGTTGAAGTTGTGGACCGCCGACCGCGGCAGCCAAGTTATTACTTGGATTACTAGCTAAATGAGCCAAATCACATCTTCTAAACACCGCTGCCACTGCTGATGTGGGTGCCGTTGCTGCTGCCGACGGTGATTGTTGCGATGATGAATTCTTGGACGTAGAGCCGGTATGAAAACTGCCAACAACATCCACACGTGCTGGTTGCTGCTTTTGCATTTCTTCGATTACCATCGGTGTTCCAGGCGAACACGAAATCGTTCCATCAGGAGACGACAACGGCGGACTTGACTGTTGTGTTGTCTCTATCGAATGTGGACCGTCCGCATGACCATCGAAACTATCGTCAAGGAACGCGGGTGACAAAATCAGAGGGTTGTGCAAGTTTTCCATATCGTCATCATCGTCATCGTTGTCATTTTCATCAACGCCGGTGACCGTCACAGACTCGCCTTCATCTTCATCGTCGTCGTCTTCGTTATCGTGGTCATCGCTATCGCGTTTACATCGAGAACCATTTTTAATTTTTCTAGTTTGAGGTCCTGCTGTCTTAACGGTCGCAACATTTTTAGACATAGTATTGACGTTACTATCTTCTTCGTCATCATCATCGTCATCAATTTCATCATCACCGCTGTGGATGCCAGTATTGTGACGCTTAATAACGTGAATTCCCAAACTCTCCCTGATGTTTGTGACGAACGAGCATTGGTCGCACTGAAACGATGCTGTTTTTTGGTCGGAAACAAACAATGACGATGATGACGAAGACGGCAATGTACAACTGCTGCCAGTACAACTATTTTGTGAAACAGAATATTTTGGCTTAGCAACAATTTCGCGTGATTTTTTCGCACAACTGGATGGAGTTTGTAGACGCCGCGGCGGACGTCTCAAACGGGATGACCGCCGAAGTCCAGTGCTACCTTGGCCTTGGTCAGACAGTAGTGACGGAACATGAGTTCGCGTATGGGCCGTGTAAACCCGTTTTGTAGATGTTGCAAAATCACAGTCGTTGCACTAAAATTAATCTCATTACAGGTGACAGCAACAATATGCGACTACAAGATAAATCAGAGTTTAAATCGAAGAAACACAAAAACGACAAAATTCTAAGAAGCAGTGGTAATATGAGAAAATGATGATCCACACACGCCTCAACGAAATACAAAATTAGGCGGCGAACTTTTAACGCATAATTCAACACAGTTCGCTACAATATTGAGAATACCTAACATGGTTTTAAAAAGATAGAGTACCACAATAATCCAACATTTATATGTGCACCATTTGATTCAAATCCCTAGGTCTTCAGTGGTGCTTTCTGAATTTGCTTGAGGCTCGATCGGGTATTTAAGAAAGATATTCTTTGCTTTAAAGACTCAAAATTAACCAAAAGATCTGCATAGATCGGTCGTTCGTTTAGATGTAGCAAGAATGTTGGTAACTTTAGTTGTTACAACAGGTAATGGGCGTGTTGTCGAGCTAGAGTATCTCGCAATTGCCATATAGTATATCATTAAAACATGGAGACTTAGACGAATAAAACGTATTATGATACAAGGTGAAAAAGCTTTAAGGTTAAATGGCGGCGAATCCGTTTTACCAAAAAAATTTTGTCAGTCGTCAGTTATTTGCTTATCATGCGTTCCTTTCTGCGTCGCCAAACATGATATTACAGTTTTTGCGACAACTATATGCGAAGTAACGCTCGGTCGGTTTCACCTCACTTGGCGTACGTAGTGCTATTTATGCATTGTTATATCCACAAGATTTTATACTTGTTACTCGAGCAGGCAGTGTGGCCAGATTGTGCTAAGGAATAAGTGCAAGGTTCTAAATTAATTTACCTGAGCCCCCCTTAAATTCCCACAATAAAAATAATCCAACAGCTATGCTTTGACGACAAAACTGCTGAAATATATAAGTGAAAAACTTCAAGAAAAATTAATATAAATAGCCTTCAATATGGTGTAGGCCCTAGCATTTTGGTTTTTGATGCATACAAATACGATATTACGTTTGTCGTATTCAGCAACACAGAAAACCTATATACGATTCTAATCCTGTACATACATTTCTAACAAAAAAGTGGCAAGATTTGATTGATTTTGATTTAATTATTTATAGATTTATTTATTTAATTATTCATTATTTAGGCTCAGCATTATCACTCAGGGTTAATAACATTCATAATAATATCTTGTACAGGTTTAAATCATTCAAACCAACGTGTTTAACTGATTAACAACCCCAAAAACCTGCAAACCTATTCTAACATTGTACATACGTCTATATTGAGAAAGTGACAAAACTTAATTTGGTGCCAAAATTTATAGCGAGTGCTGTCCTAGGGTTTAGCCGTTTAAGTAATGCCATAAGCCCATCCGTTCAGCCCCAACAAGCAACAAACTAAAAAACTGTGCTATTTTTGGTTTCCACAACAGTGCTGCTTTGACACAATATAGTGTATGAAGATAAAACTTGTAACACTAAATGACGTTGTTCTTTATCATTTCTCGTTTCGATGCCTCTGCCAAATGAGCAAAACGACGTAGTCTCCATTTCGTGCAGGTTTTGCGGGAATTACGGTACGAAATCATAAGAGCAGCGCAAACACAAAGGTTGGTGCATAACTACGTTCCATTACGCGTGTAATAAAAAAATTGGTAAAACAATCAACATGGTTGAAAGTGCGCGAAATAATAGCATTTTTTGAGCATTTGGACAACTAACGAAATAAATTTTGAACACTATTGTGAGCTATTTGAAGAAGCTCCGGCCGCACAGTCCGTTCCGTTTCCAATATATTGATCATACATGGGACAAAAACGTCAAAATACCTGGTAAACTTTCCGCGTCTTCCGTGCCGCCCTTGTTCGTTTCGCAGCCATTAAAATATGTTGTTTGTTGATATGCATGACCAATAACTCGCACGTGGTAAATGTTTTCCAACAATAAACACAAACGTTTTGTGGATTAGTATCAGCAACCGTATACGAACTTTCTTTCGGCAGCGGAGAAATGTGCTTTGAGCTACTTTTGATCGGTCCACTGGATGACCGGAGGCTGGACATGTTTTTATTTGTATGAGCAATACGACGGTGAGCATACAAGCCCTTAAAGTAAACCCGATCACTAAACAAGAAAAATAATTTATCGTTGGCTGATGAGTTCGTGTGCGGTAAATATCAAGGTTTTCAAAAAATGACAGCAACGCCGGGCTGAAATTGTTTTATATTATTTTTGCTAAACAGAATTTACAAAATTCGAATGTAAAGACTTCCTTAAAATGCTTAAAATATCTAAATTGGGGGCCTAGCATTTTTTGAAATTTTTTGGCTTCATTTTGGACCCCTTGTTCAATCCTGGCGTAGGACATTTTTTGCTTAACTACGAAAATCACTTTTAACACAAAATGTTTGTTTTTCTATAAATTCTATTCTGATGATAAAAAATTTCATTAAATTACGTAATAATTTCTGACGGTCTAGCAAGTTGGAATCACAGTAGGCCGTATACAAAAGAAAGCTATCTACCACGTCCGTGAAAAAATGATGACCAGAGCTACAAGTGCAAATTCAACAAGCCCAGATTCTGGTCAGTATCAACTCAGCGAATATATTAACCTAAACGCCCATCTCCTGAAACTGAGTATACATCCTAGTAGCCTTAATGAAATACCTCTATCGTAATACAGGAGAAACTTCATATTGTCCTATAGCAGTGTCACTAAGGTTAGGAGCCACATGTAACGGTAAGGATCTTTTTGAACTCGCTACAGTACTAGCCAGGAATGACTGCTGCTCGCTCGCTATTCGAAGCATATTTTAACGTTGCTCGATCGATGTTTGCTCACTGCTCACTCGCTCGAAAGACGATAGCCATTTCTGGCCCGTACTGTAGCTTTCGCCTCGACGGAATAAAATTGTCAAATTGAACAAGATTGCAGAAGGTTCTAATGCCAGTTAATGTGGGCCGCGTAACGGACTTAATCTTGTCGGCACACAATAATTACCGTAACTTGATTTCTGCTATCTATCTGCACAAGCACTACTGCCAGTTATATGTTATTACAACTGTTACACATAGAAACAAAAACGTCGCACACGAATTAAATTTTTCACAAACTGTATTTATACTCATAATTTCGGCTTATTTAACGGTTTGGAAACATCACATAGTGCCAGTTGGCTCGAGTGACAAGAACCGCCAATTTTTTACTAAACAGAAAACTACATTTTTGCTAAAAAATTCAATAATGCTTCATGATATAACGGCAAAATAAAAATTACTAGGGAGGTGGTTAGAATAGATGCTTTAGATAATAAGCTCTGTAATACTGCGGATTAGTCAAACCACAATTATTATGAATAGTACGCTTTCGCTTATAAAACCCACTGTTTGATGCTAGTCCATTTTTAGCATTTTAGCCAGCTTACACAAATTGAAAAAATTATTATTCTCCAGACTGTATGCGTGTGTGGGAGGGCAATGGCTGAAACACATTGTAATTGAATGATCCCCGAAAGTTGTGTTTGTGGCCGGCGCTTCTGAATTCGGAAGAGCCCAGTACAAGAAAAATGTTTTGATAATGTATTGTGACAAAGCACCATCACGTCCATCAATTTAGTAATTTGAGTCTCTAGCCCCCATGAATCTGATGTGTTAATCCTAGTACAGTATCTATGTGTCATATTTACTACGAGTGTTTTAATACGATATGATCTGATTGTTTACTTCCGTGCGTATATAGCGGTGTTAAATTGTTTAAGATATGTGCAATTGTCGGTTTTTGCTACACGCACCGTTGTAATATGTAAAATGAGTGAATAATAGTAAATATATTATGTGTGAACTGAATATGTTTGAATCGTACCAATTGCTTGGTCTTTGTGTATGCGCTCTTATGTGTGTGGCACACCGATGATATAAGTCCAATATAACTTAAGCTGTGTTCTATATTCTTGATGTGTGTTGGAATAGATAATGATATGCTATATATGAGCTAGTATTAATTGGAGAAAAATGCGTAGGGGGGATGAATTATGTATTTATGGATTTTGATACCATTTTACTTCGGACGCACTCCAGATTGTCTAAAATGAATTTAACAACTTTTGGTCCAGTAGTTAAGAAATTATGAGGCATCCCCCATGCTAGCTTTTACATTCCGAACAAAAAATTATGACATTTTAATAGCGTGCTTAAGACCGTGGAAATAGTTAAAATTAAGAGCGTTTTGAAGGATTGTTAAGCAATTCAGTTCCAATCTGTGATCAAGCAAATTGACGCGTTGCAGGAATCTCTACAATCGGAGCGTGTTCAGCATATCCTGTGACTAATGTAAGTATGTGTTTATATGTGTATTTTATTAGATAATAAGGGCTATATTAAACTATTGGGTGAACAAACAATTAACAAACGAAAATTTGTCCGACTGTGTCAACAACAGGCATAAGTAGAGCGAGCATCTATCTTTACAACCGAAAGAGTGTGTAATCTACGGTGGGACTAAACACCCCCAGTACCAGTGACAATTATTACGGCTTACCTCATTATATTTATGACGGTACATATAGAAGAAAAAGACACATTATTTCAAAGCAATATACTTCTGAAATTTCTATTAACCTACAGATTTATCTTCTGTAGGATGATAAATCTCTAAACATCTGATAAAATGTTTCCAAAAATCTGTACAACTTTCTCGAAAACAAATCACAATCTCTCTGTGGTGTTTAAATCGGCTACCAAAGTATAAATGCCAAATTTAAAAATAACAATTAATAAAAACTGCATAACCTATATATTTCGGCCAATAAACCGCAATCCCATGAACATGGCAACCATCAACGCATCTCCGACCTTGTTATTATCCATAAATTTAACTGTTCCCGCTTAACAAAATGTTATATACCAAAAATGAAATTAATTCAACTATACCTTAAATGACTGTGCCGAATACGGGCATCGATCGCAACGATAGTAAACATCATCATCGTCGCCAACCACTCCTGCGACACTCGGAGAACTGGTGATATTCGCCGACATGTGGTGGGCCACTGGAGACTTACCTAGCAGCATTTGATATTGTGGTTGCTTCGACGCTGTCCGTGGTGACTTATTGGGGGAAGAGCAACCTCCAATTATAATAGCTGTATTATGATCGGCAGCTGGAACTCCATTGCGCTGTGGTGAAGTGACCAAAAGCCCTTGGCTATGGCAATTACGAAATGTGCTACTATCGTGTACGACAGAAGTTCCGTTATGTCTTCCATTGTTATGCAAAGGACGAGACGAGGCGGTGCTACAACTAACAGATGATCTCCGTGAATTGTTTGGCTGAACAATGCTGCTTGGTAAAGATAAAGGTAAAGCTTGTGGCTGTTTGGCATCACTGACTAAACCATTGATCGCACCAGCTGAGTTAACCAATATCTTACGAGGATCCTTGTTCAGACGCTGCTTTGCATTTTCACTCAAATACGACTGGGATATCCCTGAAAAATTTCCTCATAGAAGTATTCCGCAATTTCTAAATACACAAAAATTTTATTTGTCGCACGTGCTATATTAGATAGACAAGGTCAAAAAAATGCAGAACAACGAAGAAACATCTTTTACAGTTTCTAAAAAAGTTATAAAACGAATCAGGTACATCAAATTGTTAACCAGACACTTTGTCTCAGTCGGAATAAATTGCCAAATAATATCCAAAATTATTGAAGTCAATGCTCTCTAGGGCAAGCAGTTTTATAAAAATGTTTCGACATGCCATGTTCCCAGCAACGTACGATAAGTGATCGTTTGTGTCGGGTACTGTAATTATATTTGACAGTAACCAAGGTAGCTAGCTTAGCTACGTAATAGTGCACTTACGATCTTCGGTACGGTTTGACTAGGGTTCCAAATAATAGATTATTCAATAATTGATTTTCCACAAAATTTACAATTCCAAAAGTAAATCACTATCACTTTCCGAGTAAGAATAATTTCCCAAATGGGAATTGGAACCCATGCAATTGCAACATTATTGAGTTTTTATACGTTTGCTATAAGCTGAAAAATGCTTTTTCAGTCATAAGAATGCACTTCGTTATTTTACTTACTAAAATATCGAAAACAAGCAAAAAGCTGTTTTACTCACTAAAATATTAAAAACAAGATGACCAATTAAATCCCTATACGCCTCGCCTGAATTTTCATCGATTCGTCAATTTTCAAAAATGTTTGCTGAACCCCGTAGTAATAAGTAAGTGCGATTTTGGGTTAATACAATTGCAAAATCAAAAGACTCTGCGTACTGTAAATGAAATGAAATTTTACTTATAAACGCGGATAAGACAGTTAAAATGGGTTCTTAGCCACAAGTCGTTGATTAGAAGTGCAAGCCAGAGTCACATACCGAAAAAAATATTCCTTATAGATCATTCCGTTTTGTGTGTATAATTGAAGTGGTTCAAAATGTAGTGTGGTTTACACGATTGATGAAATGCAATAATTATTATTACAGCAATGTACCACTGCCCACTTCAGCCAATGTTAACAAAATAACGTCAACCAAAACTAGGATCTTGTGAAATCTCTACGACTCAGAGACGGGACAGCTGGACCCTAGGTCAAAAATTTAAAAGCTCAGGCTTAGTTTAGGTTTAGTCATTGGCTTGGACTTACTGCAGGCGATACTTGTAAGCCAAACTTTTGATTTATAAATGACATCTTGAGTAACTATGTGATTATCCATGTGTTCGGAACTTTACTTCTACATATAAAATGACCAAAATCTTGAACATCCACTTGGTCCAAGATACCATGTCAAGCAACACTTTACCCGTTAATATCGAAAAACGGCGAAGTTCCGCACCGACACTGGCTCAGCACGTGTGGACTGGTACCAAATTTAACACCATCTGACCGTATTGTTGACAAATATTTCCTTGATAAAAAAGCAAAAGACTAATTTCTGAAATCGAATGTTTTGCGGAATCTCCGGAACCGGGGAAATAAAAGCACCGCTCGACGCCTTTCCACGAGACCTACCGATTGATACTACAATAACCTATGTAAACTTAATTGCTGGATAACTATGTCCAAAAACTTATTTCTAAACCTTCTTGAGACTCACACCGCTATATTATATAGGGGTTATTTCATAAAACCATGTATTTTTAAAACATCCCTTTTGAAGACAAAATGAAACATTTTCGAATTTACAGTATCAAGACCCTTCCGACGTAAAAACCACGAAGTTTTCGAATATCGATATCTCTATGCAAAACGATTTACCGGAAACCCCCTACAGGGTTCGCAAAGGGTCCACCTGGGGGTCAAAATTTAATCTGAAATTAGTCATTATTCCGTAGGTTGACGCAGCGGCACATGAACCAAGGTCTGTCTGTGTGCAAGTCGGACCAAAATGGTCACCGGCAAGTCATTTGGACTTGCGTGTTAAAATTGGGGCCGCTAGGGCCCTTTTGGGGTGAAAAATCGACCAATTTAGAACAAACCTGTCGCAGAAGTTTTTCTAGCGCAACGGAGACAGCACCTACAGATACCATTTTATGCACACAAACCAACCATGTGTGGTGGATGTCCGATAAAAAATTTCAGGCAGATCCTTAGGCCTTGTAAAAATTGGTACCCCAAAAGGTTAATTCGGGGGGGGGGCTACACCTTCATACAACTTACAATGCGTGAAACTTTAGCTAACGCTGACATTCTTTTTTCAATAAAACCTGTACTGATTATGCTTATCGGTATATAGCATGTTGACGTTATTTACCAGCGTATGCAAGCTGCCATATTTGACCTAGGTTGGCAGGCCTACATGTCACGAAAAAAATTTTCGGAAGCTTGACGTCAGCTTCAGTGTCGATGCTTATTCCCAAGTTTAGCGGAAAAATTAGGAGATACCAAAGGATCACTGGGAAATGAAAAACACACATTATGTATCACGTGCTAGCGATACGGCGAACGTTTATAGTGGGATATGTGTTTTTGGCTTCGTTTGGCCAATTCGGTTTGTGGGCCTCTGGCTCCTGTTATGTTAGGGACACAGAGGTCCACCATACCTCATTGTGACCGTCGGAAGGCCTATTACTACACCTCACAGCGACATTAAATTTCCTTCCAAAAGACTGGTAGTATGGGCCAAAATGTGCCGATGTAGCCCCCACCAAAATGACATGGTTTCGTGAAATGACCCATAACGTCTTCTCGAGAAGCTTCTTCGAACCAGGGCTCGTGGCTTCTCACCGAGAGGCCACAATATTTGGGAATGAAACATGAGGAAATGTGGATTTATGTTTAATGGTCACTGAAATGTATTATACAGACACTAACTGCACCCAAAAATTGAAAGCAACACGCCAGTGCTGTTGCCAGTGTTAAATTGTTTTTGATCGTCAATCACAATGTCACACAGTTTAGAATTCTTTCTTTACGACTAGTGAAACGTAGCGATAGGAATTTCCCCAAATAGCGGCAAACTATATACCCAAAATATCTTTTTGTTTAGCTGTTTCACCCATGAACATGATTTAGCAGACTTTAGCTATTTTTCTTCGATACGTAGTAAAATATTAGTATCGTGGCTGAAGCGCAGCCAGGGATTTTGTATAATCACATGTAGCATGCTGTATTTGAGAGGCATATACCACACTAAAAGCTCTGAAACTCTAAATATATTGAAAAAGCTTGATCCTCGTCGACTGTAAAGCCACCGAAAACAACCGATAACGCATCAAGTATTTGTGCTGGTCTCTAGACAACCATAGCCTCGTCTGTAGCGCAGCAAAAACCTATAAACGGATCATTCGTGGTGCCCTGTCCTCAGTACCATGGAATAACCGGAACAGAACCTGGCCTTCGAAACTTATATATAGTAAAACAGATGAAGGGAGAAATGAAGGTATAGTGGATTTAAAATTTATTGAAAATAACTTTTACATTAAACTTAATGTATTGCAATGGCATTGTTGTTTTGGTGAAACTTTAAAGAGACTGAGGAAGCTAATAAAGGTTATTTATTGATCAATATGTCGGTTTTGGACAGCCCAAGCAAAAAATGTCTTCCACTATACACCCTTGCGCATACTGCGTCAAATTGAATGTGCTTGTATCTAAGTATGCTTGCATAGAGCATAGAATAAACACTTTCGCTCTGTCTCCAGTCGCCTCCCTTTACTACACATACGTTTGTTACAAGTTGTTCCGTAGGAAACTTGAAATTATTGGTTTATATGGTTCTAGGACAAAATAATAGAAGTTAATTTTCTGGTCAATCGTCAGAGACACTGTTTAGTCTTTCACAATGTAGACTGATTTTTTACAAAGTTTACAAGCGTACTGGCGTACTGACGTATGACGTAATTTATGTTAGCCAAGCTTACGCTAAGTACTTCTACGTAATCCATACTTTGTTACCGAGTTAGACGGTTTAATTCGAACATACCCCACAGACTTCTGAATGTGTAAAATAGCTGCTACAACCATCGACCTGGCTTTGTTTTGTTAACAAACTCCTGCAGGTTAAGATGAAAAATTCCTACCGAAATTATTTACTTACGTTTCACACAGCAAATTGCTTAGTTAATCATTTGTTTTGCTTGGTTGTATTGGAACTTGATCATTGTGTATATATTACATTATGTTTGGACCACGTATGAAGCATAAACGTGGAAAATTTCAAACAAAATTTTTAAACCGGAATTCCGGTTCCGGTATGGTCTTTGACCGTAGCCGGAACCGCAATCGGAATTCCGGTTAATCCCTGCTCAGTACATAATCAAACTAAAGACAGACTATATTTGAACATCAGGTCCACTATAGAGAACTAAATTATTGTATTCGACGTTTAGAAAACCTTAAATATAAACAATTCTTGATACTCTGCACGCAATACATAGTAAACAATTACGTTTTGCAAATGGGTTCGGCGACCGTCAAACTCTTGTCACCCCACGAAAAGGTATAATATAGCCGAGTTTCACTCTAGAAAAACCATCGTATGCAGCGTGCTTAATAACATAAAACATAATACCACGGCGAAATTTGAAAAATCGCTATTTATGGCCAAGGATCGACGAACCATAATAGGACCCACAGCGGTCTATGGAGTGATCCCACGAAAAAGCCGTGATGGGAGATTTGTAAACTTCCGTGAGAATCCTGTGTCACACGATATGGGCTGCGAAGATCAGTATCGGTATGGTCAGATATGGCGAAGAATCCTTAAACCTTTTTTAGCCATTTTTACCTGAAAGATGGGGTCGCATTTGCTCGCATTCAAATAAAGGGCAAATCATCTGTTGTCAAACAAAAAAATATCGAAATCCATCCATCCAAAAATGAGTTATGAAAGACAGCAATAGCCAAAAAGCAATTATTCCATAGTGTCCTCAGTGGAAACTCAGCTCGATCCGTTTCAAAAATTGTGCACCTAGCTTTGTGTGTGCGTTGTTTCAAAGATTTTCTGCTGAAATTATCGCAAAACCGACATGAATTGGAAACCATAATTATGATTTTAGCTACAATGACAGTTTAATTCCGCGAGAATTGTTTAATTTGTATATTGTCCAAAATTAGTACAATGAAAAGTTGTATTACAAAGCACAATTTACTACAATTTAATATGAGTTATAAACACATACAGTTGATTAATATTGTTATCTAACAAGCTAAATCTCCCAGTAGTGTCAAGTTGCAATCTTCTCCAAAGCGTCACTTCAAAAATAATTATAAACCGTCCTCTCATCGACAACTACAATTTTGTTATATAACACTTTGTTTTACATAGCAGTCATCTTCGAGATATGAGCCAATGTGATGAGATAAAGCGAATTAGATAAATAATGTAACGTGCGTTACCGATAAACTGCTGGCAACTCGACAATGTTTCACCGTGCAAGCGTTCTAAATGACACACCAGCGAGCCACGCTGAAGGTAGCCAGTACTGCATTTGCGACAAAAAAATTTCTTTCGACAAGTATGGAGTTTGCGATGCGCTGTCAGTAGTGATCTGTTGCGCGTTGAGAAATTACATCCCGGTTGACCACAATGCCGTGGTAATCTATATTCAGCGACTTTTGCAAGGCTAAAATAATAGGAAGCGTAAAATTTCATAACTTTTAACTTCATCCTTGCCTATAACTAAATATAATGAATATTTAAGAGCAATAATTGTATCGTATGAATAACATGACACAGTTACCAATTCAATAGATTGGAAAAACCAAAATCACTAAAAGTGGAATAGCTTAACTGGCAGCTCCGAACAAGAAAAAGTACACCTGGCGAACCACGGACGCGTATCCCAGTCCGGGCTGAGGGGAACTGACACAACCTGAAGCGCGATTGTCCCAGTTGAACTGCTGCCATTGTCAGAAAACCTGACTTAAGACCTTCAGCTTTGAACGCAACGGTCGTACGTCCCAATTTGCAGGCATGAGCGTGTATGGCAATTCTGCGCTTAGCGTCCATTTCTTCGTTTCAAATTCAGGTACAACTTTTGAAATTTTTAAATGACAAATTTAAATTCGAAGAGCAATTTTACGTTACAGAACCACAAAGACTTGTCTTATTTGATGCATAACACGCAAATGCAATTGCTTTTATTGAAACGGAGAGAGGGAAGCGGACGGAGTTTCCTGCTATAACTTTGCTAGCGGCAAAAATTGGGAAACTTTATTTTTCTGTCCGACTGTGGCGATCATAACTCATCACCGGATAGATGAATCTTCGCAAATTTTTATTGAATCACAAATCTAATCTACTAGTGCCCTTCTATTAGACGTTAAACCCGCGGACCACGTCTTACCGGGCAAAATGAGATCCAGTGGTGATATGTCACACTTTATGAAATTTGGCCATCTCGAAACAAGTTTCTCAGCGAAAAACGGAGCGCGGTGTCCAAAATCAGCTCATCAAGAGCTACAACATACTGCATTCAGTCTAGTTGTGCGCTTTCATTAGAGGCTAAACCCGCCAATTACTTCTTCCGGGTCAAAATGGGCCCCAAAGTGTCAAAGGTCACGCTCTGTGAATACTTGCCACATGGGTGTATGTTTCGTGACCTATATCTCGGGATACAAAAATGGAATCCACCCTCCAAAATCGGATGACCACGGGGTACAACGTTTCCTGTACATCACCTTTTGTCTGATGACTTCCTGTGTCGCTATGGGGTTAAATTGCGTATGCCCACCCAGTTTCACATAACACCATTTTTTGCTTTGTTATTATTTGTACGAGGATCACGTCATGATTATATAAGCTTTTGAGCATGCTTAACGCAACGGTATTGCATTGGCGATCTATGGTGGCTGAATGATGTCGTTCGAGGGGGATTTGGGAGGTTTTAGAGTATCATTCACCTATTCTCACAGAAGATTTTTTGCTTTTGTGGCATGTCGTTGCTGGGTGGCAACGTCAAAACATTCTCATATACGTTTTGAACTAACCTGAATACTATCTGGCCTGTCCACAGTGGGGAGGGGGTGGCGAAGAGGACCCCCACTTTCCAAATCCCCATATTCATGAGATTTTCCTCCATGCCCGTCCCCCACCCACTCGGCCGAAACCCCCATGTTCAACTAATTGCAAAAATTTTTTATGTCTGAAAATTTATGTTCTTTGTTTGCAAATTGTTTTTTAAACATTAATTATCACTATTTATAATGCTAAAATATAGCTTTTTAGCTTGAAAATACATTCACGGCAGTAAAAATGCACATGAAAATCTGGAAATATTTAGTATTTTTAAGCAAAATTTATCCCCGCTTTTAATTTTCCCCCGAGAATGAACGTGGGCCCCTGAAGTCCCCCAACTTTTCGGAGGGCTGTGGGCAGGACATACGATGGTATTGCCGTAGGACAATTGCTGTTGTTGCCTGTTGTTACTGTATCGTATACTTCCTGAGGGGTATGCTGACCTATTTTCACAGAACACATTTTTTGCTTTTGTGGCGTGTTATTGAGGTGTGCGAGCGTCAAAACGTTATTAAATAGATTTTTCAACACGCTGAATACGACTGAATTACAGTCGGAGACTGTTGTTTCATCGTCATATCACTAGCAACTCTATATAGATTGCAGGGCGTAGTGAAGTATAGATACACTGAATACACTTTAGGTAAAGATGAGATAATTTTGCACATGTCCAATAGTAGGACCCTTTGCATCACCGTATTCTATTCTTATAAACCTATATCAAACCTGTGAGTTGCTACGCAGAATACTATTAATTTACTCAAACATATAGTCCTACCATTAATAGCTGCTACTTGTTTAGCACCTAAGAACCTTTGCCTAGTTTCACCCCATTTTTGACGTCTGAAGACAAAGTGTTCAAACGTTTCAGCCTCCTGGTGACAATATTCACAGAGACCACTTTCTCTTAGTCTTATAACTCTAAGATGGACATTTAAAACATTAGCACATGTATCGCAATCCGTAATCTGTCTTTACTAAGTTTCTATAGCGAGATCTCCTAAGATTGACTTCTGGAATGTAAATCCTTGTCTGGCTGCAATTTGTTCCACCTCTACATCTTCTAGCGTGTTGTACAGACAAAGACCGCATTAGTGCAGTCTTCGCTATGGAAGAGTAAACTGGAACACAGGGTTCCGGCCCAAACACCTTCAGTAAAGGCCCCTTCTTTGCAATGCTGTCTGCAATTCCGTTAACCCTAATGCCCGAGCGTCTCTTGGCCCTGAGCAAACAAAGCACATTTTCAGCACCTAATCTATTTAATTGCTTATGGCACCTAGGGATTTTGGGTGTACAGCCAATCAGCTCTCCATAACATACATCGATGTTGTGGACATCACACAATACCGCACAAGTTAGAACAAAACTAACACCGGCAATAAGTTTCCCATGCACAAAACCCCCAAGTGCAAGCTATCAGCAATCCAGGATGTCACAATAAAACTAGGATTTTGGATCGACGAAATATGGGGGCGCAATACCCCGTACCCATGGGTCGCAGAGCAAAACTAGCTCGGTAATGAATTTCCCATGCCCGAAAACCCCAAGAGTAACTTTTCAGCAGCCCAGAACGCAAGAACAAATTTTCGAATTTTGGGTCGAGTAACCACGATGGCGCCTTAGACTACCACAGCTGCGCTTACCTTACTCGACACGGGACGGAAGAAACGTCGATGCGATGCTAGGTTATCAGCTGACTAACGGCTCGCTCGCAACTAGGGAACTCCAGTTAATAAGGTTCAGATAAGCTAAAAGGCGGCTAAACAGATGTGCAATTATTGGGCGTGGGCCTAGGCGTACACTATGGAGATGCGGTGAAGGAAAACGTATTCAATTCATCCTAAAGTAACTCTATCGAGATTGCAAAACGTAGTGAAGCATAGGTACACCTACGCCTTTTGCGTGCACAGCCAATCGGCTCTCGATAGCATACGTCGATATGCTATATATGGATATCACACAATACAGTACAAGTTAGAACAAAACGAACACCGGCAATAAGTTTACCATGCCCAAAACCCCCAAGTACAAGCTATCAGCCTCCCAGCACGTAACAGTAAAATTAGGAAATTTTGATCGATGAACCATTGCGGCGCCATAACCCCGTAAGTATAGAACCCTGGATCGCAGAGAAAAATTAACACCAGCAATGAGTTTGCCATGCAGTAAAACTTTTCAACCCCTCAGGACGTCAGAATAAATTTTCGAATTTTGGGTAGAGGAACCACGGGGTGCCATGCCTCAAACCCCATGAACCGGTGCCGTAGTCGAAAAACAAAAAAGACGCATCGGCATTTATCCTTTTACTATGAAATAAAACCATCCAGATAAAAAAATTCGAAAGTTAAGGTAAAATAATCTTGCTTCCGTGAAGGGTACTAAAATGGGGTGAAAAACCCTCATCTTGACCTCTGACACCGAACCTTGGGGGCGCCATACCCCCGTACCCATGGGTCACAGAGCAAAAACAATACCAAGTCAAACTTTTCAGCCGACCAAGACCCCAGAACAAATTTGTCTAATTTTGGGTCGGGGAACCATTAGGGTGCAATACCTCAAATTACATAAATCCAAAACATGAGCCTTAATCGAAAAACAAAAAAGAGGCATCGGCATTTACCATTTTACAATGAAATAAAACCAACCAGATAAAAAATTCGAAAGTTAAGGTAAAAATAACCTTGCTTCCGTGGAGGGTACTAAAATGGGGTGAAAAAACCCTCATTTTGACCTCTGACACCGAACCTTGGGGCGCCATACCCACGTATCCATGGGTCACAGAGCAAAAACAATACCGTCACGAGTTTACCATGCCCAAAAAAACCCCAAAGTGAAACTTTTCAGCCACCCAAGGCCCCAGAACAAACTGTCTAATTTTCGGTCGGGGAACCATTGGGTCACCATACCTCAAACCCCATAACTCTAGAACCGGAGCCTTAATCGAAAAACAAAAAAGGAGGCATCGGCATTTGTCATTTTGCTATGAAATAAAACCAACCAGAGAAAAAATTCGAATGTTAAGATAAAAATAAGCTTGCTTCCGTGAAGATTATTAAAATGGGATGAAAAACCATCATTTGACCTCTAACCCGAACCATGAGGGCGCCATACCCCCGTACCCATTGAACCATGGGTCATAGAGCAAAACAAATACCGGCAATGAGTTTCCCATGCCCGAAAACCCCCAGGTATAACTTAAAAGCCTCCCATGACGTCAGAACAAATTTTCAAATTTTGGGTCGAGAAACCATTGGAACGCCATACCCTCGTACCTCAAACCCCATAACTCCAGAACCGGAGCCTTAATCGAAAAATAAAAAAGAGTCATTGCAATAATCATGTTACTATGAAATAAAACCATCCAGAGAAAAAAAATTCGATAGCTAAGATAAAAATAACCTTGCTTCCGTGAAGGGTACTAAAATGGGGACAAAACACCAACATTTTGACCCCTGAACCCGAAACCAGACCCCAAATCAAAAAACGCTCGGGGATGTACGCGGTAAATCGACTATGCCGATTCGAATGAACCCATCGGTTAAGGCATTCTCGAGTTATGGCCGATCACACACACACACACAGAATTTAAAGGATCTCACCCCTGCAGCACACAATCTCCACTACGTTTCACTACGTTCTGACTGCAGCGTATTCTAATTAGTCATTATGGTACACGATGCGAATTGATACTATAGCAAAGTCACAAAAGGGTATTATACAATGGGATACAACGAATCAATGAATATAAATGGGCAGATTACATGGATATATAGTAGTCAAACAGGGTACATATACATACAGATGTATATGATCGACATCTAAAACTACGACTGCAACTCGGTGCAACGCGACATGCTCACGCATACGTATAACAACTACGACAGTAGGGAGGTAGGCAAATTTCTTCTCGAAATTCCTAAACAATTCACGACAATATGTCCTAGGTGCCTACAAAATTGTGAAACTTTTATAGTGACAATGTTTCACCGCCCTTCCTTGGCCAGGGTTTGGTACTAAGAGGGTGACTCTTTTTATCAAGCACAAGGGAATACCTATATACGCGCATACAATCAAGCAGGGAAGCTTTGAATGGCATCCATTCGGCGGAACGTTTTCTACACTCTCAAGAAAAAATACAACGAAACCAAACATTGTAGAGAAAACCCTAAACGATAAAACTCATAATTATTGGTTCGGGTAACCGAAGTCTTAAAGGCTAAATTGTCGACTATTCACTAGGTTCAATTGAACAGCTCGGCATTTGCTTATAGCCAATTGGTTGCTCGTTGCTCCAGGTACGACATTCAAAAAGAAAAGAAAATCGAAATGGTTTTGGAATGGCCAAATATTGAACTAACTCTTTCAAACCGTTAAATGATCCTTTCTTTTACAACAGACCCTTAGTTTTCAGTCTTGAGAAGGTTATAAAAATATGGCTCGATGCTCTAGTAATTTGACCTACGGTAATACTCTATCGGTCGTAAGAATTACTTCGAATCCGACGGTTCACAAGCGCACTATATGCAAATTTTACTATTTGGATTCGTAAAGAAGGATCTTCGCACTACCGCAGTATTTGGCGGCACAGTGCAGAAAGAGTATATACGGATCGTCCTAAATTGTTTGATTTATTAGTTCGTCCTAAATATGATTTCTTAAACTGGAGATTTAGATGCTTATCATCCGTCGAAAACGAGGTAAACTACGGTTAAGCTCGCGAGTGGTCCGCTACCAAAGCAATGAGCTACTCTGGGGTTGTACCCAATTTTCATGAGCTCTACCGGGTCAAAATGCTAAACCTACATCACTGCTTTCTGTTGACTTGTAAGTCCGAACTCGATTACCCGAAGTGGAAATCATTTTGCTCTCGATTTGAATCGTTCATCATCGCTGCGAAGCATCGATAGTGTGGTACGGGGCAATAGCTTAGGCAGGTGCCCGTCGTGACAATCCTTCAAGTATGCTTTTTCCATTAATTTGCTCTGTATAAATTGTATATTTATATCATACGAATGCCTTTGTTGCCAAGTTGAAGACATGGGGCAGGGGTTAAAGTGTTACTCTGTAAGTTAAAAACCATTTAAGGCCTAATCGTGCTTTCAACGGCAAAAAGGCTCTCGGAAAGGGCTTTATTTGCTATAAGATTTACCTAATGTTCTCAACAATTTCTACCTATCACAATGTATCCGTAAACGCAAATCCGACGGTCGTTACGACCGTAACAAATTTTGATACTTGATTTCTACTCGGTTTGCGCTGTTCATTTACTTGGTTCCTCAGGCTCGACAGAGATTTCTAGCCCAACCTATCAAGATGGTGGAGCAAATCTAAAATTTCGAATTCCTAAAGATTTTGCCGGCCTTTCTCTATGAAAAATTGCACAGAGGCTGGATTTCACCTAATATTCAATCTACCAGAGCCGGGTGACCAGTCCTTTCCAAAACTGATCCATCGGGCCGCGACCCGACATCGCAATTCGCGATGTTACCAAGTTTTGTACACAAAAATATTGCTGCTCGCAACGACACGTATCACCTCTGGTAAAGCTGATACTGCTATCGCGGCGGCTGTGTATGGGAGGTTCGAGACTCAGAAAGCATTGTGCTGCCTTGATGACTGCTATATGCGCAAAGGAAAGAGAAACTCAAAGGTATAACTCTAAAGCTAAAACACAATACCGAAACCTAACATATGAAATCAAATATAATGAAAAGAAATCTATAAAGTTTGCGCTAAAAACCTGAGCGGCTTTTGCACGGCTCGGGTTTAAATTTGTTATAATTTTTGAACCGGCAAGGACTTTGCCGGAGCGCAAACGGAAGGTCTAAAGGGTCTCTATTTGTGAAATAAAAATCATCAAAATTCCTAGAAGGAATTTCGAAATATAACAATTTTAAGCACAATGCGGTTGTCCTACTTTCGAGTCAGCGGACCTATGGATCCGATTAGATATCCATAGATTTTATAATTATATTCAATAATTCGAGTCTTTATGTAGAAGTTCTTAAATTTTCAACAAAATTCATGCAGCAAATTTGAGATATGTTAAATTTCTTCTCTCACATTTAAAGCGTCGGGCTTGGATTTACGGTTGTTTGCTTAATAAAACACAAAGCTGAATCTACTATGGCGTTTATGGTAAAGTACAAATACATCCACCAAAGATGGACTTGAAGCTAAATTTGATATGAAATTGATATCAGCTTACTTGTTTACATATATAATGGAAATATAAATTTAATATCAAAACGGGTTGTATTTATTCAGTATAAAGCTACATATATGCTTATACATTTGTGATCAGCGTCCGCATAAACAAGACGCCGCAAAATAAATATACGCACGGCAAAAGACGCAAAATGGGTTCGTAATCTCACAAATGCCTTCTGAGTACGGAACAGGCCTCGAATTCGATCTCGGCTCTCTCTGTCGAGCATTTTAAACTAGGCTCTCGGGCGAGCCCATCAAAACTTTCGATAAATAATTGAACAGTTACGCTTCCGGGAATTCAGGTTGCTTTTTATGAGGTGAGAGATACATTTCTGTGTCTGATTTAGTGAGGCGACTCCAATGATGGGTTAGACGCCTATCAGGGAAATTCCCTCAAATATCCAGGGGTACTGTACTCAAAGTGGGCGCAGCGGGTCCATTCTAGGCTCAAACGAAAGCCTTGGGTACAAGGAACCTAAAGATAACCTTGAATGTGATTTAGTTACTAAAATAATTTAGTTTAATTACCACTTTGATTCCGTTTCGGGGTACTATTAATTATCTTTTCATAAGTCCGTGGATCCTGATCAGACTTCCACGGGGCCGGTTTCAAAGGAAAGACCGAAAAATTCCGCAACGAAAAGCTTCCGTACTCCATCGACGATTTCTCAATGGTTCCATAGTTATGGGCCGGAGCCGCAAAGACCCTCAATTCCGACTATTCGGGATTGTCATTTCAAATTGTATTTTATCAGCTAACTTAGCCAGTGCAAATGAACACTGGTAGCTGATATTTTGTTTGACTATGCAATTTACCAGTGTATTTCTTAAATTTAAAATTTTCTTAAATTTCTTAAACACTGGAAATTTTCCTCATTTGCTGTTCGCTATAGGCCGAACAGCCATTACTTTGTGTGATCCTCTCTCGTGAGATAGCTTTCTTACTAAATCGAGCTAAACTTTCCTTACTCCTATCGCGCGGGATGGTGGTACTAAATTTCTTATAATTTTGTGGTAAGTTCGGAGAGTCGCACCGTTTTGATAATTCGCGGCTCGAGAACGGCAAGGAATCCGTCACTGTCTTGCCCGACCCGAACTGTCGTACCAACTGTAAGTATAAATGCATAAAATCAATAATTCCACTCCAAACCGGCCTGATCATGAACGGTCACGCATGAATATCGGAAATATAGTAAGTTATAAAATCATACAACAACAATTATCAAAAGGGGAAGGAATATAAATAAAAGGTAATAGCAAAGGTACAATGAAACTGCGTGTAGTTATCCACCTTTATGGCTACAACCGACAATATGGATACAAAGAAATCAATACAAACATGGAAACGCGATTATATATGGCAATAATAATAATACTAAATCAGTACGGTCATGACATCGATTATACGCATGAACAATGGTATGAAAAAAATCGAATATAGGGAACTAATGCGAACAAGGTGCCAATTAGACATATATATACCCTACACATATATACGTAGAAACGACAGTATAAACCGGGATGTAGCAATCGATATAGTCATGGTAATACAATACAAAGCACAAATGGTTGCCTTCATGGCAAAAACAGATGGTATGATACGATGAACATCAATAATAATGCGGTAATCATACGATCATGGTACAATATTCATATCAACTCGTTTTGATCATGGAAACGTCGGCGGTGCAGACCGAACTACTGGGAAATATCTATAAGCATATAGCGAAGGTGTTGGGATAGCGATTCAGGGTCGACGAGACGTAACGACTATTAGGGGGCGGCTATGGGGGTTCCGGCAATCGGTTCACTGATACGGAGAGGTCAACACAGGACATAAACTTGCACAGCAAAGACTATCGGTTGCGAAACATTATTTCTAAACACCTACCGGTGCGGGAAAATGGCTCAAGTTCATACAGAGCCATTGTCTTTGGGAATATAAATTCCGAGGGCAACTTGTGCCCAAAATTCATAAATATTGTCCGTTAGGCTGTGGTTAGGATTAATCTATCTCGTAACGATCCGGTATGGATCTGTTACACTTAGTACATTTTTTAGTGGAAAGCTCGCATCGTTTCCATAGGGTTGCGAGATAGTAATCGTATTCAGTAATAACGAAAACCTATAGACACATTCTTATGACCTGCATATATATATATAATCTATATTCAAAAAGTGGCAAAATTTGACTAGTTTTTTTGGTGCCAAAATCTACCAAATATTCCTCCGGTATCCTCTTATTAACCCAGCAAACCAATGGTTAAAACAATGAAACCGAGGTTCTTAATGGGTTGCATAAGCCTATAATCCTATCGCTCACCCCTGAACACGCAAAAAATTGCTTTGTCAAAATTTTTGAAAATTTCACTTTTATGGCGATATTTTTAAACATTGGTTACAGCTCGAAAACAACTAATCCGACAAAAATGCATAACAACAACGTTGTAGCTATTGATGAGAGAATGCGATGCCTCTGGCAAGAGTAATAACCTAAAATGTTGAATGACACAAAACGGCCAAATCAAAAAGGTTCCCATTCGTGTCGGCTTTGTGAAAATTTATGCAGGATATCATGGAAACACCACACAAAAAAGCTATGTGCACAACGATAGTTCATTATGCGTCGTATAAAAAATTTGTGAAAATCCATCAAACTGGTAAAGAACAGATAGAGAAAAAAATTTTGCAGCTAAACACTAATTGAGGAAAATCCGCTCGCTCCGTTGCAACGAGTGCATAAGCACGCTAAATATTATAGATTTATTATCTAGAGTCCAACTTAACCATTATATTTTCAAAATTTCATATAAAGGGTATTTCTAAACGCCGGTTTTGAAGCTGCAAAGCGACCGGCAACAAAAAAGTGTATCGAGTGAAACTTGCCTCCCGATTGGCGGTTTTTGATCAGCCTCTATTTTGGACGGCCAAAGTGAAAAAATGTTAAATCAGCATCATTTTTCCATTTTTGTATGAAAAGTTTCTCTGCATCATTCCATACGTTAACTAAATACTGTAAACAATGAAACCAACAGGTTTAACACATTATAACTCTATCGTTCACCCCCAACCAGCTAGAAACCTACTTATAGTCAAAATTTCGAAGATTCTTACTTCAAGGCTATTTCTTAACCCTGCCTCATAGGTCGAAAAGGGTGCTCTAATAAAAAAGAAATACAGCAAACTTGTAGCCTCATCGTTTTCGAACCGTCTGGCAAGGAATCTAATCTACAATATTAGGGATCCCACATGGCCTAAAAATCGATGTGTTCTCCGTTTTGTGAGAATTTAGGCAAGAAATCATTGCAGAAGTGCAAACACATAATTAGGTGCAAATGCACACGTCGAATCGAAAAATCCATTATCAATCTGGTGAAGGATCGTGAGTGATACATTCGCACAAAAACGAATTTTTGCACAATGTGAGCTGTTTGTAGATGGTTAATTTAGAAAATATATAGATATGAAACAAATACGCTTTCTCAATCACCTGACCACTCTCCATAAATTTCCGCATGAAATTCTAGATCCAATTCCAGTAATATTTAGCTATTAAATATTAATATTATGTTGTATTGCGTTCGACACTAGATATACCAAAAGGATATAGTGAGCAGTATTAAACGTACTGTGTATAGTTATGTTTTCGTATGAGATGCTGATTGAGGTAATATTTTCGGGTAAATCTTGCTACACATTCGCTACAAGCATGTAACTTTTCTCCAGCATGTGTGCGTTTATGGCTCATGAATACTTTCCGATTACGAAACGTCATTAAGCACACACTGCATTGAAATGATGGCAATACAGATTGACCATTATAGTTGTCTGTATTTGGTGTAACCTAAAATACGTGCAATAATTTAGCAAGAATATTGGCAATACATAAACGGGCTAAAAAGCACATTGATTATCGTTGACTAATACGACAAACACATCATACTACGCAGTTTCCATAAATTTTAGAACTACTGCTGTGTCGTAGTGATGTAGACAAAGCTCGAAAAATAGTGAACTCCCGAATTACTACATATATATTATGTATGCACACTTTCTTACTGCTTACTATACAATTGAGAAACCAAAATTATGTTGAAAAATTAAAATTCCGTTAACGCCAATGTGCTGCTGAAACATGTAAATACTGCGCTATTATCAACTTGGAACTCAGGGAAAATACTTTTTCCGCACTCCGATAAGAAAAATACAAAAATGACGCAAATGACTACTGATCGCATTGTAAAGTCAATCAAAACAAATTAATTGCATACACAAGCGCTAAAAACTGAAATTTATTTACTTTTAACTTTTATTTGTAAAAGCTATATATTATATACGTAGCAGCGTAGAGTAACGTTTAAGGTGTGAGGATAATTACGAACACCACACTGGTTGAAGACAATAAATTCCAGCCTAAACGGTAGCTTGACCAACAGGAGTGATGAAGCATATAGATGTGAAGACTTGAAAGGAAATATATATAATTTTATCCAAAATTAGTAAAGGTGACCCTAATAATGCGGTAAGCTGTTATAGAGTGTCCCTATGGTCTCACAGTGGGGCATCTCGCTAGAAGGTGTGTAGCAGAACTTAGCTTCGCGCTTTCGAACATCATGCTGCAGAGACAATATTTGTTATTGAAGAACTGCAAGACAATAATTTCATTATATAGCAATTTATAAAAATAGTCGCTTCAATAAGATATTTCTATCATCCAAAAATACAAATTTAATTCTCTCAACAAATGGCGCACTCAATCCTGTTCACAAATCATTTAAAAAAACAGAATCAGAAAATATTCAGGAGCTAGAGAGGAGCTCCGCGTAGTTTTTTACCTCTGCCTCAATATTCTAGAAATTTGGAGTTGACTTTTGTAACATTGCAGTATGTGACCCTTCCAAACCCCGAAAAAATGCGGTGCGAATTCCCTTTGGGCCTTATGTTCATATCGCTGGAAATCCAAAATGATAGATTTTCAGTTTATTGGAAATATATAAAGTCAAATACTAGCCACTAACAAATTCTTTTGAATTTGATTATACCTTTTGTGGGTGTCGACAAAAGTGCACGAGCTCGAAAATTGCGATAATATGTCCCAACTCAGTGATTCTGCGACAGTAGTGTCTTGATTAAGCATTACAACCAGCAATTCTCAAACAAAAACCTATTGGCATGCCTCCTAGCAAAATTTTCAGCGAATGGAGAGCCCAGTTGAACATGGCTTTTTTGCCATTTACACTCATGAGCCATTGCGAACCATAAGGGTACGCAGTGCAGGCATCATAACTTAACACGAAGATTCCGCTAGAAATAAGTTAGTTTCAATTTTCTAGCTCCCGAGATTTCCTAAAATTGTCTTTTTTGACTTTCTTAAATCTAACATTTGCACACAATCCTAGCTTTTCAAACATGGGGAATTTAATATTAATTGTTATCGAAGCATTTTGTACCATTTTCGATAACTGTATGTGTAACAGGGTCGTTCCGACCCTGCCACGGATACTTTAGGACAACTACACCCAAAATTGGACTGGGATACGTCGGATAGAGCTGGTCACGTACAAGGGTCGCTTCGCATCAGCAGACATTCTGCAGGAAAATATTGACCGTGTGGTTTACGTTAATATTTTTGTATAAAAAAAGGTGCAGTTTATTTTGTATAAAACGGTGCAGTTTGTTTTGTATAAAAGTGTGCAGTTATTTTGTATAAAAGTGCAGTTATTTTGTATAAAAGTGCAGTTTATTTTGTATAAGAGAAGTGCAGTTTACTTTGCATGAAAGTGTGCAGTTATTTTGTATAAAATGTGCAAGTTATTTTGTATAAAATGTGCAAGTTATTTTGTATAAAATGTGCAGTTTGTTCTGTATAAAATGTGCAGGTTATTTTGTATAAAATGTGCAGGTTATTTTGTATAAAATGTGCAGGTTATTTTGTATAAAATGTGCAAGTTATTTTGTATAAAATGTGCAGTTTGTTCTGTATAAAATGTGCAGGTTATTTTGTATAAAATGTGCAAGTTATTTTGTATAAAATGTGCAAGTTATTTTGTATAAAATGTGCAAGTTATTTTGTATGAAATGTGCAGTTTGTTTTGTATAAAATGTGCAGTTCATTTTGTATAAAAATGTGCATATTAACATTTTGTGTAAAAATAATGTGCAGTCTCGCATAAACATGCCGTTTGGCCCAATGGACCATTTTGCATTAGTGTAATCCGTCAGGGACGAGTGTTCCAATCGGTCCCCAAATTGCGAGGAAAGGAGCCCCAACCGACCTGTAGGACCGAGAATAGAGTACTACGCCGACGACAGTTGGAAGGCAGTCGACAACTCAACCGGTAGGTATTCGTGTTATAGGGTTGACGGTTACGACCGTCCGGGAATAGGAGGCCCCTGGCTGCACGTTCAGGAAAACACGTCTGTTAAGACCGAAATCAAAAATATTAAGTTTACTTGGTTATAATAATATACTAGGTAATGGTTATGGAAAACAACAAGCTAGAATAGACGGAAATCACACTTTGGTAGCACTTGTAACTATAGGGGATGACGGATGCCGGGCTCGTTCAAAGGTCCGTCACCGTCTGCGATATCATGGTACGGAAAATAACCAGAGTAGGCTGGTGAAACGCTTTGGAAATTGCAAATAGATATTCAAAGGCCCTCCGGACAACGCCGCAACTTCGCTTGTAACACGTAGAGACAATCGCTACTTACGCTAGGTAGGATTGTCATCGGGGAACCCGGACCATCACTTTCCATGTAGTTAGGATGCATCATATATAAAATATATACATGTATCTATTCATGTGTGTATGCTGTGGACAACTTTTAAACCAACCGGCCTTGTTTCTGCGACCTATTGTAGTATGCAACTAATACGAACCCCACTTTCTAACACTCTCGCCGCCACACCCCGCGTCAGAATCGGTGCACGCGACCCCTCGTTTTGTTCACCGTGACTAGTTGAATCCAACCATATGCTTTGTACCTGTGCCCGAATCCCCGCTGACCCGCGATAGCCACAGGAAGTGCCTAGAAAGCAGTCGTCAACTGTTGATGGGCGCCGACAATTCGAGATTTTTCACTCTACTCTAAAATGGGCGAATCACCCCTCGTTAGATTTGTCTCGATGAGACATCTCCAAAAATACCCGGCGGGTCTCGCTCCGCCGCTCCGTTAACCCGCACGACCAACAAACGCGCCCCCCATCGTTGCCTCGACTCTCTCTAATCGCACCAATTTTAGCACCACTTTTACTTCTACCGCCCCGATGGCGGTATCACCCCTCGTTCAAATCGTCGTTGGACGCTGAGTCCAACGATACCTGGCGGGCGTCGCTCCGCCCGTCCGTTAGCGCAGGAGAGCCCGTTAAACGCCCCCATACTAAGACACATCCGAACCCACAAGTGGGTTCCAACCCGCTATTACGTCCTTCCCCCTCGTGTTTGGTATCATTCGACCCCGTTTTCCGTCCTGGAACCGAATTTGGCCCCAGCCCCTCGAAAATCTTCTCGGATTCCCCTTGTCCCGCTACCCTTCCCACTCCCGTCTCGTGTCCTCGCTGTCCTTTCGTTTTTGTCCTCATTTTCTTTCTTTAACCGACGTTTCTGGTCGGTTTTCTTCTTTGTTGCTTTGTCGTTGTTGTGTTTGGTGTGTTGTGAGTTTGTGTTTATCCTGAGCGACCTTTCTGTCGCTCAGGACGCCGCTGTGTCTACTGTGTGTAATGTGTGCGTGTTCGTATATGTGTATCCTTGTGTGTAGACATATATACTTTATATATATATTATGTTGACATGTAAGTATTAATACATATATATATATATATATATATATATCTATTTAAGGACACGACATAACAGCGGACGGACGAGGACAAAACAGACAAAAATCGCTAAAATTTCAGAGTTTTACGGACGGACGAAGTATAGACTGATAGGACGAACGGGGGGTGACTTTAGGGCCCTCCCGCGGACCCTAGGGGCCTTGGAGCAGGGCCCCTGAGCAATTAGGAGTACGTTTGGATCTACCCCGTCTCTGAGCTCGAGACGGATGTTTTTCCCGTCGCCGGTTCCCCCCCGGCGAGCCGTTTGAGCACAGGCAGTCACATGGAATCTCGAACAAACTCGCTTTTCTTTCGAAGTTTTTGAGTGTCCTCGCGCACGAGGGTCAACCGCTAAGTCAAATTAGCTTAATTAGGACGTCGGCAAGTCGAGGACAACAAAGGCCGAGTTGATGTTTGCCGACTCGGGATATGCTGGGAAGAGCGAATAGTTCGAATTATGAGCAGATTGTCACGCTAATTGGGGCTGGAGAAGGAAATTGCGTGACCCAAAACCATTTGAAATAGCTTAAGTTACGCTGGGACCGGAAAGAGTTCAAATCTTGTTAGGATAGGATCTGACTTCGCTGGACATCCGGTGATGAGGACGGGAAATTGGAACTTCAAAATTTACTTTTCTTGGGAAAATCGGGACTAAAATCACATATGGTCAACTTCCGAGTACTCGGAAGATTAGAGCTTAAAGTCGGCAAACTTAATTGAAGCCGACTCTCCCTAAGGACATCGACGGTTTACGGTAGCCGTCAAGATTCGACTTACCGGAAGTGTCCCCAATTGGACACTGGACAGAAGACCCAAAAGACTGGGCGTCAAGAAGTCGCCAATGATTGGATAGCGACAAAATCGCTATCTTTAACTACAGGCGAAAATTTCGAGGCGACGACCAACGCGTCGACTCGTCGAATCAGTTGGACTTCGACAGCGCGGAGTTCGGTCGACTTTACTGACCGGCTCCGGCGCTCTGTTTAACACGTTTAGTTTTCACGCAGCTCTGATTTTTGCTTTTCGTTTCACTTCGGATTTGCTCGATGGACGAAAGATTTCCGCGCAGGTATATACCTCGCGAAGGGGGTTCAGCTGGTGCTGCCCCAGGGATCGACGACCGTAAGTGTGAGGAAGGCTTAGTGCTGACAGGGGTTTACTTTCCCTGTTAAGTGAAGAGTAACAGACTGTTCGTTTAGCTTCCCCTGAACGTAGCGCGCCCCTCGTACTTAAGTAGAAACATTCTCGCTCGGGTTCAAACCCCCTGTTCCCCCGAAATGCTACACATCGCCCATTTCTGGAATCAATCATTAAAATCGAGTTCCGACGTAGGAGACGTTAGGCGATTCGGGATGTACCCGTATAGAGTGCAGTGAGGACTGATCAAACCAATGCGAAGTCTTTCTGATTCCCCGTGGTCTTAGGTAGGACAAAACAAACCGGACGCTTCTGGTCCGCGCTTTACATGGTTTGCAGCTCTTGAGGTAGGATCATCGAATTTTGTTGAGCCGACCACGGTAAAATTTTCCGACGCTTAGAAGTTGAACCGGTAGGGACTTGTTTTACTTTTATGCTCACGGTTAACAAATTTACAGCTTAGTGGATTGTTCAACGCTCATGCCGTGTTTGAGCTTGGACGGAAATGCAGATTAGGGATGGAGGACTAGCCTCCGTCGGGTTTTAGGAAACCCTTAAACTTTCGTTTTGTTCTTTTGAGTTAAGAAAATTTGGGAACACCAAAAGACGGAACAAATTCTAGGCGCTGAAGCTTGAGCTTAAGGTCTTTCCCGTTCCTTATGGGAACGTTATTTAGGGCTTGCATCTGGTTCATTTGGCTTTTGCTTTGTGGCACATCGTTGTTCGAGCTTATAAAATCTTGCATGGTTATTACGTTGGTTTGACAGTATTTGTCGTAGGTAGCACAAGCAGGAAATCCCTTCTCTCCGATGACTGACCGAATTACCTTTGGACGCCTCGCTGGACCCCTGCTGGTTTAATGATTAGCTGGAGGAGCAAAACCCCCAGCTGAGAAAAATCCGCCGACTTCGATCTGTGACGGTAGTGCATCGTTTAGTTGTAATACGCCAGCTTTCACTTCAAATAACTATATAACCGAAATGACAAAATTCACCAACGCTCACCGATGCATTACGCCATGGTCTTCTCTCGAGACCATTGTCTAAAAGGACCGGAATGAAGGCTCGCCTTCGGAGCCATCACTAGAAACCGCCATTGCGGGAGAAACACATTGTGTCCCCGCCCTCAAGCAAAATTGTAGGACTTTCTAAAAATAAAGAAAACTTACCTTCTCGCCTTGGCCGTTTTGGCCCCAAACCGGGCGAGTGCAAAACCCCCTTTTTCCGTTTGGAGCGAGTTGATCGCTGAGTTTAGCTTTTCCTTGATTTTTACTCGGTTTGCCCGTTAGGCTATGTACTATATATGCCAAGTTTCTCCTTTCTTTAGTTTTAGTATCGCATAGTTGCAATTTCCCAGTTAGTGAGTTGAACCTGCACGGAGAATTCAAGTCCGCTGCAGTTTTTACATGCCTTAACCATTCAGCCACAAGAACACATCGACTTTTGTTATTGAGTCGATAATAACTCAACTGCAGTACACTGCAGTTGAGACGCTGCAATATTGCAGCGAAAGGAAAAGAGCTCCATTAGGGAGAGTCAAAGAACAAACGGCCAAGAGACAAACCAAAAGACGCAAAGGCGTCCGGGGCTGACCGCCCCTGTCCCGACAATCCAAAACGACCCCGTCAGGTAGGAAACGAGGCTAATTTAGCCTCTGGATAGGTGTGGCCAGCCAGAAACGGACTCGTCGCATCGCCTAGACCCCGACATCAAAGCTGCAAGGAAATCACCCGGCTATTAAAGTTAAAATAAAATTAATCGGCTGGACGAGAGTCCCGCAAGTTGTCCAAAAGGACACACCACGCCGCCTCGCAAATGTAACGGTGTAAAGTCGGCCTAAATTACAGGAAACTGTTTCAATGTTCTACTTCCTTTGCCCCCCCCCGGCTTTAGTCGTTCGGTCAGTCGTACTATCGTGTAGGTAGGGACGTCAAACGTTACATGACGAGTTTATGCATAGGCGCCAATGTGAATATAGCTGAAGCATACGTTTTCGAAGGTAGAGTCGCCTTACTTAGCTTTGCAACTAGGCTGTCGAGCTCGCGTAGTCGGCACCAAATAGCGTTTTCCCGCAGCCCCGCTTAAGTAGTAGTCGCCCAGAGCGACCCGCATCTAGGAGCATTGTCCGAAGCACTCTAGGGCCCTTGCTTGCTACGCCCTATAGCTGAAAAATCGCCAATATTGAGCTAAAGCAAGGATAACCGCCCCTAGCTCACGCACACGCGTGAGGCCGCATGCTCCGGCCCGTTGTCCCCTATTTTTACCGTCCTGCGCCCCGTATTGCACTGAATTGAACCGACAACCTCGAACTGATGTTAGGCCTTCCGACACACTCAGGGAACACTCGTCCCCTCGCTAACAATTGATCATGTAAGTAAACTTGTATCGCTGACACCGAGTACTGCCTTGTTTTTATCGAGACGATAGGGACTTCTTATGGTTTGTCCGTTCGGACGAGCAGGCCCTGTTCGCCATGGCTTGTGTGCGAGAATGTCGCAAGCCCTGACGAGCATGGCCTTCTATCAAAGTTGTTTTGTGCTTCACTAGACTCCCAGAGTAAAAATGGAGGAAATGATCGAATAATACAAGTAAAATTCCTTAATTTGCGACAAATGCTCAAAAGTTGTTACCCTCCGGCTCCGCTCGCATAAGTTAAAATCTTCACTGGTCAAAGGACCAGTACATTTGCCTAGAGTTTACTGATAAGCGCAGGCCACGCCATTAATACTCCGACATTAAACACTCAGGGCTCGTCGGAACCCTGTGGGGGCCACATAGGTCAATGCTCTAACACGGAGCATACCGTGAATTTAACTAGGCAAATCGTCTTGAGTTTCAAAGTTCTAGGGACATTTTCATGTATTATTTCAAAACTCACTACGCTAAACAGAATTTAACAACTTCCGATGAGTCTAAGATAGGGAATAGCGGCTAGGCTCCATGACCTGCGAGCAGGTGTCGGTGCTAGCCTCCCTGGGGGACCTCAGAAATCATACCCGATACTAGACACGTACGCAACCCTTCGGGCGGGGTCCGAACACACCCCGTGAAGCGCGCCTGCGGCCTGCTAAGCTCCGTAGCTTCTTGGGTCTGACCAAGAATAGGCTCAAAATTTAGTATTCACGGTCCACCCTTGAGGTTACGATAGCCGGGGTCGTATGGGCATGGTGTTAGGAAGTTGCGCCATGCAGCTGCGTCACCGGTTATTACATGACTGTAGGTTTCCCAAATTAAGTTCAGACACTCAACCTATATCCTAAATTAACTTCTTATATTCACTGAAGCAGCTATATAGCATATTTGGGTGATAGGTCCGAAATATTGGAATTAAGCCACCAGAAGAGCTTTCCCGAATTTCAGGGACATAGAATAGTACTTAGGTGGCCCAATAGGTGTTCCAAGTGCCGATATTAAAACCTTATATTCACTGAAGGAGGTATACAGCATACTGGGAAGCTAGGTATGAAATATTAAATTTTTATGCCCAAAGACCTTTTTGAGACATTTTGAGCCCCGTATTTAGTTCAATTTTCGGGGCATAGAATAGTACTTAGGGTACCCAAATGGTGTTCAGACAGTGACAGTAGTACCGAAATTAAGCTCTTATACACTAAGAAGGCTTAATACTCGCCACAAATGAGTGGCACCTTTCGAACGAGCGAACATCGAAGAGAAATCGAAAAAAAATTTATTTAATCTCGAACAAGTTTCGACCAGGTCTCTAACAAATTTATAAATATCGAGCCAAATGTCGACCACGTCTCGAACAAAATTCGAACACATTTGGAGCAAAATTTTTAATTCATCCAATGAACATGGAACGAGCAGCACCCATTTCTGGCGAGCACTGTATATAACACATTGAAGGTGCTAGGTACTAAATATTGTTTTTTAAGCAATTTGGAGCCCCAAAAGAGTTTTTACCCCATTTTAGGGCATAGAATAGAACTTAGGCTGCCCAAATGGTATTCCGACAGTCACCCTAGAGCCGAAATTAATTTGCAAGACTTTTTGCTCAAATTTTGATCTCAAATTAAAGACAAAAGTCGAAAGCATCTTTTTTGCATTTTTGGTAAGTTTGGCCGTGTTAATATTTTTCAAACTTTTCAAGGATATTTGTTTAGCCAATACCTGTAGTATTACTTGAAAAAGTTTGAGTCCAAATTTTGAAATATCGCAATTTTCCTTTAAAAATCACCGTCGTATTTTGATCAAATTTTGAGCTCAAAATTTGAACAAAAAAGTTTGAATGTGTCAACACACCGTTAGGGTCATTTGTCATTATCGAAGACACATAATGTGCGACCTGAAACGCCGAAAATACTATTATTATCCAAATGCCCGAAAGCCGCAATCTATAAATAACTTATAACTACACCACGAGTGTATTATGCAAATTATGCAAAAGTGCATGATACTCGGTCATGTTCATGCGCTTTCCCTTACCCGATGATGGCGTTGTTTTCGTTTCTCCTCAAACATTACGGGGGTACCACCAAGGTGCTCTGCAAGGGTATTTGCCACTCCCCAATTTTAAATGGGGTATAGACACCTCGCACAGGACACTTTGGAGAGGCATCTGCTATCCACCCAGGGTTCTAAAAGGGCCTTGACTACTCTGAACAAAGATTGATTTCCACAACGCGCCTACACTACATTATTACGCTGATGCATATTTCTTGTCGGTTTAATTTACAAAAAAAAATTAGAAAGATATAGAGAAAACGTTATTATTACATGTGTTTATCGAAACACAATACCCCATGAATACAGCTTCGCGTGAAATTAAACTAAAAAGCGCATAAGCCGCACCCAGCGGTTAACCTGAACCTATAAATAATAACATACGTTTCCGCCAACGACGTTGCGTACTGCAGAAACCGATGACGAGTGAGCACGTGGCGAATCAATCGACTCGATCAGCCGTTTTATTGGAGACTTCATAATAACACGCGGTACAGCGATGTTTGCTGAAATTAGTATTAGATGCACTTAATAACGTTATCTGAAACAATACTTTTGTTTGCTCGAAAAGATTACATAGTAATACGTTTTGTAACTTTTGCAGCGTAGAACTCAGCTTGTATTAAGCAGCAGCTTGTCTCATCGCCAAGACGGTGAATTCCGAATGTTGAATATGAAATTTATTCACTAATTCATTAAAATATACCATACAATTCTGTCAATGAAGAATGAAGATCTAACATACCAATTTAAATTAATTTCTATCCCCCAAGTCTGTAGCGTAGGTTCCCACAATGCCAACGCCCCATACATAACAATTACAACCCATACCACTATAGTGATATTATAGTTCTCGTGTACTTTTGTGTCGTCAAACTATTTAGAAAAAAAATTTTAACCTACCATGCTGCGTGAGTAATGGCAATACCAACAAACCGTTTGCAGCTACCTAGAGAATGAATCGTTGTTCAAAATAAGTCCAGCATTACCCTTACCACCTAAGTACTTGCGGATATACTGCAGTTGTGTAATTTTTGGGCCCGACGGACTCATTCAAAAACCCACTTTGCACAACCCTGCAGCGTATAATTGACAATATCAGCGAGCCATGTGCAGCTATATGTAACAGATGCATGTTGGATGGTTACGAGATGAATTAACCCTTACGACATAACAATGGGTAGAATTTGCGATTTTTAGCTTATAATTGCACCTGAATTAACTCTTCAATGCCCCAAGTTAATAAGGAAAAACCCCTCTTTTCACCAGTGCGTTTGTGTATACGCTTTAGCAGCCACGAGTGTGACACTGCCTGTGAAGATCTCTGTCATCCGGAAATAGGATCGCTAGGCTTAATCGATTATGCGAACTGGCATGGTCATACTACTCATCGTCATTACCATTAACCTGCACATGCATGTATATCAGGAAATAACCGGAACCGAAATTTACCTGAACCAGAACCAGCAACCGGAACCGTCCATTTAAACCGGATCCGGTACCAGATCTTCGAAGCTTATATACTAAAATAGGCAGATCAGGTCGTGCGATACCTCATTCGAAAGCTTGAAATCTCTATTTGTGCCCTTTAGTTAGACGCAAAAGCAGATTCCAACACCTTCCCCGTTAAGGGCACAGGTATAGTCCCTAAGATCCCACCAAAATACGTTATTAGTCATATGTTGACAACCACAAGTGTGATCTGACCGGATTTGGTCTCATTTTGTTCAGAAAGTTTAGCATTATAACGCTATTAGAAGTTGTTGTTGCCAAGGCTAGCTACGCTCCAGGTTTCAGTCAAAATGGATCCCTGGGACCCCGAAAACACTAAAGTGGTTATATCTCCTTAGCCGCTGGAGCGATTAGGCTAAGATTGCGCTCATTTTGTTCAAAAAGCAAACTCTGTATAGCCATATACGAAGTTGCTATTGACCTCACCTGTGGAGCATGGTTGGGTTAAGATGGGTTGTAAATGGGCACTAGGGACCCGGAAAACACCAAATTGGCAATATCTTCTTAGCCGCTGGAGCGATTCGACCAAGATTGGGCTCATTTTGCTCAAAAAGCAAAGCTCTATATAGCTATATACGCTGCGATGCTATTGACTGCACCTGTCGGGCAGGGTTGGGTAAATACGTTTTATACATAGGTCCTTGGGACCCTGAAAACACCAAATTGGACACATCTCCTCAACGACTAAATCGATTTAACCGCGCTTAGGCTCATTTCGTTCAGAAAACAAAGCTATAATATTGCTATATGTGGTGCTGTACTATTTGAGGTTTGTTTTGGGTCTTCGACTTTAATAAATGTAAGTATTTTCCTAACTTTTATATACACTCAGAATTCACTTTCTTGGCCATAAGGCAAGTCCCTAGTTTATATCT